>JAKEPQ010000874.1:432500-464322 GCA_024500445.1 Entomyzon cyanotis
ACATGTCTCAGTGATGGAGCTCTGTTCAAGGTTGTGCGTCATGCTTTGCGATTGTGGATATGTTTCGTCTTCTCCAAAGGATTCTGAGCAGGGCAAGGGGTACTAGGGTGATAGACATGTAGGGTTAAGATACAGGGAGTAAAAAGTACAGGAACGGGGAAGGGTAAAAGGTTATATATAAAGAGAGTATAAAAGTAAAATAAAAAATACAAAAAAAACCCATCAGGCATCATTTCCCTCCTTTTTGGAGACTAACAAGCTTTTACCTTGTTTAGTCTCTAACTACTCTAAACTACTCTATCTACAACATCGGTTTACACAACTAGCTATGGCAAAAATAATAACTACAATTACAATAATTATAAATGTTTCTTTCACCCAGGCCCAGTCTGGCAACCATGAAGTGAGGGTGTGGAAAATTTGGTCAAATTTCAAGGTGTAATTTCTTGAACCCACTTTGTGTAGAATTTGAGTTCCCTTCCAAATTTCTTCCAAATCCTCTCTGATTCTCCCATCTTGATCTACAAAGGAACAACAGCTGCCATTAATAATATCGCATACCCCTTCATGAGCGCCGAGTAAGAATTTGAGAGCTATCCTGTACTGCGTCATTGCCCTTGACAGGCCATGGACTTCTTCTTGCAAAGCTATAATTGCATCAGCAGTATGTTTTTCAATGTTTTCAATAACACTCGATATATTCACGATTGCCCTTTCCAATTCAACTATCCCATAAGAGGGAAGGAGGGCTCTCACTATACTATGGAAAACTGTGGGACGTTCAATGAGGGGATTAAGAGTTCTTTTCCCCCTCCTACGTGGTTTTTCAATTTGGTCAAATATTGTTATATTTGGAATTACAGCCCCGAGGGCACAGGCCTGGTCTCTATCTACAGGTAGAATTTTCCAGGCCTTATCATCACATATCCAATACACTCCCGTCCCAAAAGGCAGAGCTAATCTCCATCCCAGCAACCTCATTTTTGTTACAGATCTTGGGTTAAGTATTTCTCTAAAGTTGGTCTTATGACAATATGGTGGAAGAACGGCCTTTCCTGTAGCATTCATGAGCACGCAGCGAACTGTATAGTTCCCACGTTCCATCAGGCCGCTCAGGGGTATAGGAGGCAGCAAGGTGGTATTGGGCCCGATCTGTTGCCACCTTTCTGTATGTTCCTCTTCCATTGCAATACCAATCAATGACCATTTCCCTTTCCCATTTAGAGGTGGTAATTGAGTACAGATCCAGCAATTGCTCATATTAAGAGCTTTGGATACATTTTGCATCACAGTATTGTGCAACTCCTGGGCTGAGCCCTGAGTCATGGTTACCAGTTGGAAAAACAGCATACATGTAAGGAACAATTTAACCATCATCTTGATTTGTATCAGTCTCTGTTTTCTCGGTAGTCTCAGGAGCAGAAGCTTTCTTCACTCTGGAATAGTGGATCCACGGTCCTTTCCCAGCAACCTTGACAGCAGTGAGGGTGGTCAGCAAGACTTGGAATGGTCCCTTCCACTTGGGTTGCAAGGGGTCACTGTCCCACCACTTGATGTAGACCCAGTCTCCAGGCTGAAACGGGTGGGCAGGGATGTCCAATCCTATAGGCTTGGACAGGACAACGAATCTCTGGAGCTTCTGCAAAGTGGAACTCAAAGCCATTAAGTATTTCTGCAAATCAATTTTTCCCCTCATGTGAATTTCCCCTGGAATGTGTGGAACTTGATATGGTCTGCCATATAGAATTTCATAGGGACTTATGTTGTCCCTCCGCCTTGGTTGTATGCGGACCCTCAGTAAGGCTATAGGCAAAGCCTGAACCCATGTCATAGATGTTTCTTGACAAATCTTACCAATCTGGGTTTTGAGGGTTCCATTCATACGTTCAACCTTGCCACTTGCTTGGGGCCTGTATGGAGTATGCAGGTCCCAAGTAAGTCCCAGGATCTTGCTAACTTCCCCGACCACTGTTGCAATGAAATGTGGTCCCCTATCTGATGACATCCCCAAGGGAACCCCAAATCTTGGAATTATATGATTGAGCAAAGCTTTTACCACCTCTTTTGCTGCATTGGTGCGACAGGGATAAGCTTCAGGCCATCCACTGAATGTATCAACCAATACCAATACATATTTGTAACCTTCCCTCCGTGGCATTTCAGCAAAATCTATTTGCCAGTAATCTCCCGGGAGATGCCCTGTCTTGGTCACTCTTAACACTACTCTTTTAGTTGTGTCAGGGTTGTTTTTGCAGCAGGTTTCACACTTGCTTGTTACAGACTGCACGATGTCAGTCATTCCTCTCTCTATCACTACTTTCTTTAGATGTTTTAAAAGGTTTTCTGTTCCCCAGTGTGTACTCTCATGTTCTCTTTGCACTATTTCTCGAAGGATCGGGGGTGGGACTACAACCTGGCCTATAGGTGTAACAGCTCACCCACCCTCCTTAATTTCAGCCTTAAGAGATTTAATTAACTTTTGGTCACTCTGATCATATTTTGGAGCAAACCCTGTCAGATCTACTTCTTTCTGTGGCACTATTGCAAAAATGCCTTTTTCTGCTATCCCTCTAGCCATTTCATCAGCAAAGCGATTTCCCACTTCAGGAGTTGTCTTCCCCTTTTGATGACTTTTGCAGTGCATGACAGCTACTTCTGTAGGTTTCCAGATGCTCTGCAGGAGTGCTAGGATTTGTTTGGCATGTTTAATGCCATTACCTTGAGCAGTCAGCAGGCCACGTTCTTTCCAAATAGCTCCATGGGCATGAACAACACTGAATGCATATTTGGAATCAGTCCATATATTTACCTTCTTCCCCTCGCTCAGTTCTAGAGCTCTGGTCAGTGCAATCAGTTCAGCTTTCTGTGATGATACATCTGAAGGCAAGGCTTTTGCCTCAATTACTTCATCTGTGGTGGTCACTGCATAGCCTGTCATACGCTTACCGTTCCGTATGAAACTGCTTCCATCAGTAAAAAGTTCCCAATCTGGATTCTCCAGAGGCACATCTTTCAGGTCTGGTCTACTGGAGTAGGTTTCTTCTATTGTCTGCAAACAGTCATGCTCAGGTACGTTATCAAGCAGTGTAGATGACAAAAACATTGCGGGGTTTACAACAGATGTTGTTTTTAGAGTGACATCGTCCTGTTCCAACAATACAGCCTGGTATTTAAGCATTCTGCTAGGGGATAACCAGTGTCCCCCCTTTTGCTCCAGCACAGAAATCACGGCGTGGGGTACATACACGACAATGTGCTGCCCAAGGGTGAATTTCCGAGCTTCCTGGATTAGGATGACAGTTGCTGCCACGGCTTTCAGACACCCTGGCCACCCTTGGCTAACATTGTCTAGCTGTTTTGAAAAATAGGCCACAGCTCTTCGCTGATCCCCAAGATATTGTGCTAGCACCCCAAGAGCTACATTCTGCCGCTCGTATGTGAACAGTTCGAAGGGCTTCGTTAAATCTGGCAGCCCTAAAGCTGGAGCAGACATCAAGGAATGTTTTAATTGTTTAAAGGCAGCTTTTGCTTTCTCTGTCCAGTTAATGGTTCCCTTTTCAGCTGTCTTTAGGGTTTCATACAGAGGCTTTACTAGTATTCCATACTTTGCCACCCAAAGTCGACACCAACCTACCATGCCGAGGAAAGCTTGCATCTCTCTCACCGTGCGGGGCTCTGGAAGCCGACAGATAGCTTCTTTCCGTTCTCTGCTAAGTTGTCGATGACCACGGAAGATTTCCAGCCCCAGGTATACTACAGTTTCTTTGGCAACCTGTGCCTTTTCCTTTGAGACTCGGTATCCGCCCATGCCCAAAAAATTCAAAAGACTTACAGTGAGTTGGATGCAGTCATCTCGTGTTTTTGCTGCGATCAGGATGTCATCAACATATTGAAGGATTTCTCCTTTTGGTTCCTGTTTTTTCCAGTCCTCCAGTTCCTTTGATAGCTGGTGTCCAAATATTGTTGGGCTGTTCTTGAACCCCTGGGGTAGCACTGTCCAAGTTAGTTGAGTCTTTCTTCCTGTCTCAGGATTTTCCCACTCAAAAGCAAAAAGCTCCTGGCTATCTTTGTGGATTGGAATAGAGAAAAAGGCATCTTTGAGATCTAAGACTGAGAACCACCCTAATTCATTTGTTAGTGTGGTCAGAAAGGTGTAGGGATTTGGTACAACTGAATGTATGTCCTCTGTAATTCTGTTGATTGCCCTCAAATCTTGCACTAGCCTGTAACTCTTACCATCAGCCTTCTTTACTGGCAGGATGGGTGTGTTGTATTTGGACTCACATTCCACTAGCAACCCGAATTTGAGAAATTTCTCAATTACAGGTGCCAGTCCCCTACGACTTTCTAATTTCAGAGGGTATTGTTTCTGCCTTACCGGTGTTGCTCCCGCTTTGAGTGCAATACTCACAGGTTCAGCTCTTTTGGATCTCCCGGGAAAATCACTGGCCCATACTATTGGAATAACCGCATCCTCAACTTCTTTAGGAATTTCTCCACAACATTCCTGGATAAGAATAGTAGCTGCTTCGACAAATTTAGATTCAGGAATTATAACTTTCACTCCCTCTTCCTTGGAAAATTTAATTTCTGCCTCCAATTTTTCCAATAAATCTCTGCCCAACAATGGTTTTGGAGAATTTGGCATATATAAAAATTGATGAGTCACCCAATGTTTCCCCAGTTTAAATCTTAAAGGTTGAAAGAAAGGCCTTGTTTCACTTACCCCCGTGGCACCAATTACATCTACAGTATCTTGACTCAGTTTCCCCTTTAAAGTATTTAACACAGAATATGTTGCCCCCGTATCAACCAAAAATTCAACATCATCTTTCCCCAGCTTAATTATAACCGAAGGCTCCGCTGGGGTGGATAATGCCTTCGGTCCCCGTAAATTCCCAGTCACAGCTAATTGAGAAGACGTGGGCGTCTCCTTCGCCCGCATTGGACACTCGTTCTTCCAGTGTCCCTTCTTCTTGCAGATGGCACACTGGTCCTCGGCTAGAGGAGGGTGAGGTGGACCCTTTCTTTTCCCCTGACCCTGTTTCTTCTTGTAGTGGGGTTTACCAGTATCCTTATCTGTTGAATCCCTATTTTGATATACTTTCCAGGCCACATTCAACAACTTATTTAGATCATACTCATCCAATTTTTGCAGCTTTTTCCTTATATCAGGTGTAGATTGGCCTACAAATATGTAGGCTAAATTAGATTGCTGCATTGGGGAATCCAAGTCCAAGTTTGTGTACTTCCGTGCAGCCTCTTTGAGCCTGTTCAGGAAATCTGTGGGGGTCTCATTTAGACCTTGCCTAATTTCATATATTTTGGCCCAATTAATTGCTTTAGGAATAGCACATTTTAGTCCAATAACTATCCACTTTTGATACTGTTTTAATTTGGCCATTTCCTCTGGCACATTGGGATCCCAACCAGGATCTATCAAAGGAAAAATATTACCAACAGGTCCTTGGATGGTTCCAGCTGCAATTTGAGTTTCCACAGCATTTACAGCAGCCTTGATAACCATCTCTTTTTCTGTACTATCCAGTACTTCATCTAACATTACATTCAGGTCACTCTAATCTGGGTTTTGTGCCTTGATAGCTAATTCAAACCGCATGGCCACTTTCTCTGGATTGTCTCTGTATGTTCCAACTGATTCTTTCAATTGTCGGAGTTCTCCGAGGGAGAAAGGAGTTTTGATATAAACCATCCCTTGATTCCCGACAGCCTGCCTTAGAGGTACTTCTAGGACAGGTTCCTTCTTAGACCTAGTACGTTTTGCCACCGGACTGGCAGCCCCGATAGCTTCCCGGGCTATTTTCCCCCTTTTCTTCCCAGCAGGTTCGCTGCCTGCAGCTTCAGCCTCGGTTTCCCCTTCCTCTTCCGAGCTATCTACATCTACACTGGATTCGTCTGACTCACGCTTGATTTGGATTTTTTCCCTCTCAGCCCTAGTGGAGCTGTGGAGAGGGTGCCGCCCGCCGCCCCCCCTTTCCCCAGTCTGGGAGGGGCCAGCGGTAGACGTGCTTCCCTCTCCGTCCCGGTCCGCCCCGGTTCCGCCCTTCCCTCTGCCCCGGTCTCTCCCTTTGCCTCTGCCCCTGCTTCCACCCCTGACTCCACCCCTGTCTCCGCCCCTGCTCCCGCCTTCATCCTCGTCATCAGACCGGTCAGGGGATGGTGGCAGTGGGGGGAGGAGGCGGCCACACCTCCTCTTTTCCCCATGCTGTATCAAGTAGGTGCAGGGGGGGGCAGATGGCCAGAATGGCGGTGGGGGAGGAGGAGGAGGAGGAAGAGGGGGGAGGAGAGGGGGCACCGGCCCGTGTTGCGGCTGGTGTGATGCCCCCCTTCGTAAATCTGGTGCCACCAAGTCTGTGTCTGTCATGTCTATCTCTTCATCTTTCGTCGGGGGCTGTTTCTGTCTATCTTTTTTCTTTTCTAATTTTTGTAAAGCCATCTCAAAGCGGTTCTCTTTCATTTGCTTATACGCTTCTTCTCGATTTAGAAATATAGAAAACAATTCTGCATATCTTAACTCCTTAAACCTTCTCTGAACTCGGAGTTCTACGAGTAACTTTGTAATAAGTTCATTATCTAAACTGCCCAACCGAGGCCATTTACTCCCCCCTTCCAGGTTCAACACAGGCCACACCCACAGTGAAAGTCTGGTTAATTCACCAGAATGTAAATCAACGCTTCGTACTGTCAGCAGATTCCAGTTTTTCAAAATCAAACCCAGCGGGGAATCCTGCGGGATTCTTGGGTTGGTAGACAGCACACCACCCATATCTCATAAACAGAAAGAAACAGTAGGAAAAAGTTCCTAACCTATAGATAAGCACAGAACCAGCAGAGCAAAGAAAACAAGCCTGAAAACCACGCGTGCTCAGCTTAGAAACCCTGGCGGGATTCGAACTTCGGTAGTCGAATCCACACCCCGACCTGCGGGCTGCAGCCCCCTCTGAGCCACAGCCCCCCCGTGAGCCCTATGCGGCTCCCTGTGAGTTTAACGAGGGGCGTCCCCCTCTCCTCACAATCCCCCCACCCTGTGGGAGCGGAGCGGTTAAAAAACCCCCCTTTTTATGGCCCCCCTGGCCACGCTCCCACCCTTGGAGATCTCCCCAAATGCTAGCTAGCTATCTATAAAACCATAAAACAACCCCTTTGATCTTACCTCTCTAGCTGTGTTCCTGGTCTTTGGAAAACTCCCGGATTTCGATCCTGAATCACCGCCTCTCTCCCCTAGTGCCGGCAAGGGGGGATACAGCGGGGTGTTTCTCGGTCCAAAATCAGAACCCGGGGTTCCTTCTCCTCCTGCCTGGCTCGCCAGAACTGATGCCTTAAATTGCTAGTAGAAATTTTTAGACGCAGACACACAGTATAGGAAAGGGGTTTTACCTTGGTTTAATAGGATCCCAGATGCGCACCGACGAACAAGCAAAAAGCCCCGACGATATCTCCCGTATACAATTTATGGACAGCCTAGATTAGAATACCTATCTAAAAGTCTCCAATAAGAAGTCTAACAAATGAAGTAATTGCCCCCTTATTAAAATTGCCCCCCCCCCCCCCCAAAAGATTACTACTTAGTTTACAAAAAACATGTCTCAGTGATGGAGCTCTGTTCAAGGTTGTGCGTCATGCTTTGCGATTGTGGATATGTTTCGTCTTCCCCAAAGGATTCTGAGCAGGGCAAGGGGTACTAGGGTGATAGACATGTAGGGTTAAGATACAGGGAGTAAAAAGTACAGGAACGGGGAAGGGTAAAAGGTTATATATAAAGAGAGTATAAAAGTAAAATAAAAAATACAAAAAAAACCCATCAGGCATCAGAAGCAACTCTTAAAATAATAGAAAAGCTAAAAATAAAGAGCAATCAAGACAGCACTGGGGATTTCTCATCACTTACATCTCTGGAAACAAAGACACAATTGTGTTATGCAGAATTTCACAGATTTGTGGAAATATGAGAGAAACTGAAGTGATTGATTTGTTTGCCACTATTAGAAACCAAGAAAAAGTCTGCTAGACGATAAAGTCCAGAGCTTTTTCCTAAGTAAAAGTGAGGGAGATAAGACATCTCAACCCCAAAAGCAAACAAACAGAAATCAGCAGCCCACTCTGTAGCACTGTACCTGGAGCCTTTTTAAAGACAGCGCACATACACAACAATGCACCTCCCACCCAAACAACTTAAGAAGGCTTTGTGTGAACTTGTACAATGGACAACAATGGAAGACTTAGGGGAAATTAAAACCAGGAAGGGCAATTTCAAACATAAGTTCAAGGTACACAAGAAAACATAGAAGCTTTTAAAGTGGCAATGACTTCTGTTCTATTGCATATTTAGAAGTTGTTTGTTTTTTTCTGATTTTTCCATAGTTATTAAGCATTGTCTAAGTCTGCAGATACAGTTAAAAACTTCCCAACAGTTAAATGTTGTAATGCAAAGACCAGAATGAAATTTATTTTAATATTTTTCAACCCAGAGTGGATGAAATAAATAATTCCAGATGCTGCTTTGCAGTATACAACAGCAAACAGAAAAAACCTCACATTGTTGATAAAAGGACTAGTTATTAAATATCACTGGTTGCATTTAAAAAGTGGAGCCAGAAGAATAAGGCAGTGGTTAGACAACAACAAAAATCTTTGGAGAAGTCTTAAGTTTTAGCATATTTGTGCAACTCATTCAAAACTCATTTATGGAAACTAGGAATCATCGTTTCATTTTCTAAAACTCGGTCCATACCAGAATATTAGGAAATAACTTTAGTGTAAAAACATTAACCAAAACAAGTAAAATAAGAAAGTACTACGTGAGAGTCTTAGTTTATACTCAGACATAACTGCATTCTGTAAATTATTTTTCCCAGAGAAATGCTGAGCAACATCATGGAATCAGAATGCATTAAAAAAACCGCCAAAAACTTTCAGTTTATAAGATTACAACATGGAAGTATATTAAAGCTCAAAACTATTATTTTACATAAAAGTTGTATCTTCTAAGGAGTATAAGTTAAGAAGAGTGAAGTTTATATTTTATATATCGTAAATTCAAACTATTGAACTAGAGGATTTTTCATTAAATTCTTTTTTTGATATATGAACACTAAGAACCATTACATACTTCTAAGGAATAAGGAGTCAACAAGAAGAGTAAACTGCAAAACTTCTGTCACTTCTTCTCCAAACTAAGGCCCAACACAGTTTAAAAGCAAAACCTTCCATTGTACCCAACTTTAAACAAAAACTGCAACTCACAGTAATGACCACGGTACATTGGCTATATCATTTTACCTGAAAGACAGCATGGGACCAGGAAGAGGAGGCATTCACATCTGTGGGATGCTGAGTTCTATTTTTATTTCCATAATCCAACATCTGAAGGATTTCCTCTGCCGATTTAGGCTTTAGGAGTAGAGCACAAGACAAATACAGTTTTTTTTTTCTTTCCTGTCAACTATATGATTGATTCTAAAAGACATTAACATTCACCTTAAAAGAAAAAAAATAAAGAAACTTAAAATTTTAGCTACCTAGAAATAAGAGAAAATTCCTGTTTTGAAATTGAGGCACTTCAAACAAATATTCTCAGTTAAAAGCCGTAAGTTATGAAAAGCAAGCACTTAACTACAGCAATTTAAATCAGAAAATATTTTTAGTAAAGAATTTAAACAAATCTGAAAGGTTCTCCATAGTTAGAATGAGCCTCATTTAAGAATGTCTGACTTAAATTAGTATATCACTGTTTGATGCATTAGTGCAAGAGAAGTTTTTTTCCTCACAGGACTCAAGGTTCGGGAAGGAGGATGTTCACAGAGCTAGCCAAACTTAGAACATTGTTTCCTGTCATGGCATAGAACATACACTAGAAAGCTGCAAAAAATAGGTTCACAGGAACTGATTGTCATATTGGAAAACTAAGTTCTATCACTAACCTTACCAAAGAATTGCTGTGCTGGCCTGAAACAGTAATTTAACATGGAACTTTTCAAACATGGTTATTTACAAACAAAAACAACCTTGAGACTTCACAGCTGTGTGGAACACTCCAAGACGGCAACAAAGGCAATGCCATGATGTTTTAGCAAAAAAAAAATCTTCCAAAATCTGCTGGATGAGCATCAAGCCAATGGTACCCTTTTGATAATAAGGACTGAATGCTTTTATCCATTTGCATTCAATAATGCTAGCAGGTTTTTTCCACAATGTACTTTTGACTAATTAATTAGGTTTGCGAGTTACTAGTACTTACAACCAGAAAAAAGCCCACTAAGCAATTATCAAATTCCATACAACTCACAAAACAATGGGAATATTTCTCAGTAATCTCAAGCACATTTGAAGTTTCTATAGGTATTTACATACCTGATGTAATGTCAAACCTTGAACTACCACCCCTTGCTGGGCGTCTTCACGAACAGCCAGAGGTCCAGAGTTGACCAGCAGATCACATATCTGCTCATTGTAAACCTTTCAAAGGGAATTGAAAATGTTTTATTAAAATATCCTTCCATACTTGACAGAATTAAACTTAAATAAACAGAAACCACCAGTCTTTTTTAATACTTCTTTATGACAAAATAACAAATTCACACTATAAAATTTTTCAAACATCTTTCCTATACTGAGCTTAAAATATTCAGTTCACACGATTTCTTTTTAGCTGTTGAAGTAATTCTTTCCTAGTAAATGATTTTTGTTCTTTATTGAAAAAAACCCTGCTTTTTTTCCACAAAAACCAATTTTGCAACAAGCATGAATCCAAAGCATTTATTTTCCTCCATTATACATCACAATCCACACTTCTGTGAGATTCTTAGTTCAAACCCACTTGTGTTAAAATTGCTAAACGCCTTACTTCTTGGTTTGTCAAAGCATATGGCAATGCAAACTTTCCCCACCTCCTTTTGCCCCTCCCAAATACCAACTAGAGTCCCTTAAGACTTTGAGGGAGCTGGAAGATAACCATTTTACTACTACTGATTTGGGGTAAAATAGAAATTACTAATGTAAAAGAACTAGAAGCTGGATAATAGTAATAATAATATTTTTGAAATGATTTAGAGAGCCAGAGATTGGATAATAATTTACTAAGATATGCCTGCTGCAATCCACTTATTATTCACATAATGAATTTGTGCCTACCTGGTATCGGGGAGGATGGAGAGAAGAGAGCCAAATAATTGAGAAAAACCACCAAGTGTAACCGACCATCCCGCCCTTGGACCCCAGGACCAGTACAAGTTGGTTCTCAGGCTTGGACTAGGACCAAGGGAGCATGCGCAAGGGAACAGGGTGAACAGTTCATCGTGAGGAAGAGTATGGATCATGTGGTAATCAATCATTTGGGACCCCTGCCCACAATTAATCTGGGACACTGTGCTAGCACAAGCATATTTAAATGAACTTTGAACTCATTATAATACAAAGCGGGGATAGATAATGAATATATATAGGGGCTTTGTCTAACTTTATGCATATGTAATCTGTAACCTAATATAAACCTAGTGAAGTGCTGCTGAGGGTGGGCATGCCTTTGGAGGGGCTACCCCCCATGCACCCCAGCTGGAATAAACACATACCTACTTCATAACTATCTGAGTTGTGGAGTCAATTCCGTGCTTCACTACTGCTTACTAGCAGTGCCAAAACGTTCACTTGTAAAAACAGAACTTCATTTTGTTGTGCATTTTCACAGTGCTTATAGGACGTTATTATGTAGTCCTAAAATATTACCCTGAAATGATATTTTGTTGTACACAGCAACAGATGTTCAGAGGAACATAAATGATCAGCAAGACACAAATCCTGAACATTCAATGAATATATTAGAAGTGGTTGTCCTTTTTGGGAAGCCTTCTGTAAAAGAGTAACAGGTGCCTAGGAACACCAAGTTTGCAGAGTACACTACAGTTCCACTCCTATAAGAACATATTTTGTCAATCCCCAGAAAGGACCAGGGGAAAACAAAACCAGCTTGTCTTTATTTCTAAAATGTGACTTATTAAAAGTAACATACCAAATGCAGAAACTCACCTCTAAATAGGAGACAGCAACATCACATGTTTTATCTTCTTTTATTTGACCCATGCATTTATAAAGTGTCATCATGGTTAAATACATTACTCCAGGATCTTCAAGAGAACCTAAAATCGTGTGAGTCTTTCCAGCTCCTGTTGCACCATATGCAAGCACTGAATTTTCAAAAAAAAAAAAACCCAATAAAGAAAAATACGTAATTTATTTCTAAGCCAATCAGGAATACTAAAGTCAAGTGAACATTCACAGGCCTCTGTTGTTCTGCACAACTGTTTCATAACAGAACAAGTTTCTTACTTAGGCTTTACCTTTCACATCTATAGTCAGAGAGCTGTTTCAAAATAAGATTTTTGAATTTTCAGTTCAAAATTCATTAACTGACATTTTACATGAAAACATTATTTACTTACTCTCGTAACCCTACACCATAAACTTACTGCTGAGAGGCATTTCATTTCCTCACCACATTGCAGTTGCCAATTAAAAAGCCCCAAGCTCTTAAAGAGTTCATAAAGCAGTTTACCACACACTCAGTGACACAACTGCTTCTGCTTGAATAACTCTAGACAACTCTCATTAGCACATATATTTCAGATAAAATTCTGAAGTCTATTATAATCTTAACAAAAACTTCTTTTCAAAATAGAGTAGAGCTATGCTAACTCCCATAAGCTAAAAAGTCAGCCTCTCATATCTAAGAATTAAAACACAGGGCTTTATTTCTGTCTCAGGCTTTTTTATTGCCTCTGCAGCTATTGGATACAATGGTAGAAACTTGGAGAAATTTATTGACGTTTTTTAATTAAAGAAGATAAACAGAAAAGTTACCTGTACAGTTATATCCATTTAGGAAGCCATCAATTAGATTTTTGGTAGTATGCTCAAAAACTTCCAGCTGAGATGAGCTGTCATCAAAAATAGCATCGAACATAAACTTCAGGTCTTTCCTACGCCTTTTGTTAATATCCCTATGGGTCAGTCTCTTCCCGTGAAAGAAGCTAACTTCTTCCTCCTTTGGATCAAAGGCCAGCACATGCTGGTCAATAACTTGGACAACCCTGCTAAAGCTGCCGTGTTTTCCCTTTTGGGTCTCTGGACAGACACGGACCACCACTTTCACATGATTACAGACATCACATCTTCCTTAGCAGGAGTCATCCCTTCTGTGCCCCAGCTTCACTTCCAAAGACTCTTTCAGATCGAACAGCTGAATCTTTTCTGCAATTAACAAGATAGGTTTTATTTGAAATATAACGCCTTTCACTCTTTCAAACAGTTCACAGTTCGATCAGGCACCGATGTTGGATCCACCCCATCACTTGTCAATGGACTGCGACAATGGCAGTTGTGCAGTTGGCCACTGTAACTGGCTGGAAAAAATGATTTAGCACAGCCTTCAGAAAGCCAACTTTCCCAGTAAATTCTTACGTTTATTTTAAAATTTAAACTACTAAATGACCGACTGGCTTTCCTTTATATCAGACCAAGCTTTCAGAAGAGATACCACATTTCCGTAGACTAAAGCGAGTAGCTTTTTTGTCCTTCAGCAAAAAGAGGAGCTGCCTACGGTGCTTTCCCTGGATTATTAATTTAGTCACGTTGCACGTAGGTTTCAAGAGACTTAAAGCGGGATTTACGTTAACGTAACTTGCACGGGTTAAAGTAACCGATACCAAACCGGAATTTCCTTTAAACAGCCCATCTCTGTCGAGCGGGCTGTTCGTTCGCCCTTAAAAGCGGACAGCGATATGCACAACAAAGGCTCTCGGTGACCATTTTGCCGCTTCAGGACAGCTCGCCCTCTCTCAGCCGAGCCGCTCTCGGCCGCGGCACAACCGGGATACGGAAGAAGGGAACACCTAGGGCAGGTAAGCGGAGGGGCCGCGGCCCAGCCCGCCCGGCTCTCGGCCCTCTCCTTACCCCACCGCAGGCAGCTCTTCCTCGGGGCACGCCTCCAGGCTCGGCCCTACGGCCGGCGAATCTCCCCCGCTTCCGCCGCACAGCTACCTGCCTCGGCACTCGGCCCGCCGCCCCGCTCTGCTCTCACCGCCCGGACTCACCGTGGGCCACAGCCGCACCGGCCGCCCGATTCAAACCCAAGCAGGCCGCCCTCCGCGCCTTCTCATTGGCTGCCTCTCGTGACGTCACCAGAGCGACGGCGCCAGCGGTAAGTGCGCAGGGCGCGGGTGGCGGCGCAGCGTGCGGGGAGGGAGTGGGGCGAGCGGGCGGCCTCTGGCTTCTCGTGTGGCCTCTGGTTCCGCGCGTCCCGTCAGCCCGGCTCGGGCGGGGACAGCCCTCCGCCTCTTTCTCCCGCACCCCGCCGCGGGGCCTGGCGTGGGTCGGGCTGCGGGCTGCTGACGCTTCTCCGGCCGCCTCTGGCAGAAAGTGTTGAGGGGTGGAATTTTTGTTCTTGATGCCTTTACCTTCCGCTTCAGTACAAGTTCCGCGCTTCAGGCGGAAGCCTCCAGTTGTGCCCGAGTGCTGCTTTAGACGTGTGCTGTTACAGAGTACACTTTCTGCTCAGCTCTAAGAGATGCATATCGTTGTGTAGAAGGATGGTGGTTGTAAGCAAAGTGCGTCCCTTGTGTTAACAACACGTCGTGGGTTCGTACCAGCGTTGGTCAGTGTGAGTAGGATGGTGGGACTCACCTGTGGTGTTTAACCCCAGCCAGCAGCCAAGCTCCAGGCAGGTGCTCCTCACTCCCTCACCAGTGGGATCGGGGAGAGAAGGGAAGGGTAAAAGGTAGAAAACTCTTGGGTTGAGATAAAGACAGCAATAGGAAAAATTAAAGCTGTGCAGATGAGCGAAGGAAACCAAGGAATTCACGGCTTCCCATGGGCAGGCAGGTGTTCAGCCATCTCCAGGAGGGCAGGCCCCATCCCAGGTAGTGGTTACTTGGGAAGGCAAATGCCATCGTTCCAAATATCCCTCCCCTCCTTCCCCTACTTCGGGTACTGAGCATGATATCATTTGTTCTGGAATATCCTTTCAGTCCATTTGGGTCACCTGTGCTAGCTGTGTCTCCTCCCTGCTGTATTCAGCAGAGATCCAAAACACAGCCCCATACTACCCCCTGTGAAGAAAATTAACTCTGCTGCAGCCAAAACCAGCACAGTATACCATGGTGATATATATGTTTTCTGTAGAGGCATTGTGGTTTGTTGCAAAACCTCACATCTGTGTGTCTGTACAAAGTTAGAGTGATACATACTTTCATCTTTAAGGTTGGGGGAATTATTGCTCAGCTGAGGCTTAAATTATCAGGGGAATAACTTTCTCAACGTGTTATGCAAGCAAAATATCTGTAGCCTCTAGCAACATAAATTCAAGAAAAGCACATATTAATATCTGATAGTGAAAGTAATCTGCTTGTTGCTTGAACATGATTGATTAGTAGATAATATTGAGAGTTCTGAAAACATTTTGCTGACATGACATATCTATAAAGCTGCCCATCTTGGATGTGTGTTGCTTTACTTATAACATTTCCACTTTGTTATTTAAACAAATACACTGTTTCAAATATTTGTTTGAAAGTAATTGCTGACATCTACTGCTCTTCTAGGTTGATCAACTCCAAAATGTTATCTCAGTGTCTGTGCCAAGTTTGCAAATGTTTGTTTCTGCGCGACTTGAAACTGAATTCAGTAAACGTGGCTAGTTTTGCCAGAAGGATCCAGTCTTCATCAAAAAACTTTTCTGACTCTGAGTCAAAGGAACAAGCTGTCCAGAAATGTGAAACCGAAGAGTTGCCTCAAAGTACAGAAAACAGCAATTTTGGAAGATTGCACATACCAGTGATGCTGGAGGAGGTTATTAATTGTTTATCCCCCCAGCCAGGTCAGGTGAGTTAAATGGTTAATTGACATTTGTGATCCACTAACAGTCCAGCGGAAAAATTTGCGCAGTGTAGGGATTCCTCTAAACCTTTGTTTGGAGGAATAAAGGGATGCTCTTTAAGAATCAGTTGTACATTTTAAAGGTTCTGAATTGTTTTGAAGTTCAAATTAAGACTCTGCATTCAAACTAATAAAATTCTGGTGTCTGTGTGCCTGAATCCTCAGGTAGGTAATATTTGTTAAAACTGTTGTATTTGAATATTCTCTTGCTTTTGTACTTGGGTATTCTATGTTAATTACTCATAGTAGTGGGGACTTCTCACGTATGGTTGTGTCATCAGTTTGTGAAGAGCTCTCATCCTAATGTGTAAGAGGTAGTAAGTATGTAGGTTTTAAAATCTGTCATCGTTATCCCTTGTTCTGAGACGGTTACTTCCATAGTTGGAGGTCTTTCCTTAGGATATGCTTTCACTGCATACTTTCATCTGTGATTTTAGTGCTTATGTTAGCTTCATAGAATCTTATTAATTTGGGCTTATCAATGTGTATTTTTACTACAAAGGCTGAAACAATAAATAAAGAAGTAGAAAGGTTAACATATGTGTATGTTTTTATTTTTATTTGAAAACAGCATCATCCAACAGTGGCAAAGTGATACAGCAAGTTTGAGGTGGATTCAGTGATTAAAAATTTGCAGTCAAATCTCATTGTGTTGCCTTGTGTATAATTTTAAATGTTTGAAGAAGCAGTGGAAATGCAAATAGTGTTCATACATATTAGCATACACATTGCTCTTGCATGTGTCCTACTGTTGAAGATACCTAAATTAGAGAAATACATAAGGAACTTCGAGTTCATATTTCATTCTGATGTCAGAACTATGGTGACATTTTCACACATTAAATGAACGTATAAACTGCGATACACTATGTAAAATATTTTTTCCAGTTGTGTACATTTTTACTTAGATAAGAAGAGCCTGATGAAGTGACTCTTCATTAAACTCTCCTTGTTGATGTAGAAAAACCTTACTTGGAAACAGAACTTGTAAAAGAAACTATTCGAGGTTATAAACTGTGGAGAGTAGCTATTACTGCCGCTGAAGATTTTTTTTTTAAATTTAAATATTTATGAATGTAAAATAGCTTATTATTGGGGTTGGATTTTTTCAGGTCTGCGTATACATGGTTTTGCAGATTCCTAAGTGAGTAGTGAACCACTAATGACTGCTGTAAGAGAGCCCAAGTGTGTTTACCTCAAACAGAAGCATTTATAATACTGCTAACCTGTTCAGCATGACTGAAACTGGAAACTGTTCAGTACTTCCATTTTTCTTTTTCTGTATGTATTTGCAGCACTTTCTGAAGCCTTAAAAAATAAGTAGTATGCAAAAAGATGCAACGTGTCAACTAAATCTTGCCTATTGTAAGTGAAATTTTGAACACAGGTTGAGACGGTTTCTCACTAACCTGAGTGGTGGTAATCAGTTTGCATTAACCTGCATATCAACTGGAAGTGTTGTATAAAGTTATGTTTTTAAGATTATAGTAATGACAGGGAAGTCTATAAACACTTTATTTTGTGGGCAGGGAAGGTAGCGCTCTAATCTTAAATTGAGTTTTTCTGCTTTCTCTCCTGCACACATAAAAGATTTCCTTTACTCAGCTTTAACACAGTTATATTCTTAGTTATAAAATAGCTGTTTTGGGCCTCTATTTCTTGTTGTGTCCTAAGACAAGGAGTTGCTAACATAAAGAAAATCTAATTAGAAAAATGATGTTCTCCCTATAGTTATGGCCACTGAATGGGATTTTCATTTTACTTAAAGGGGTTCTTACGAAAATAAATGTTACTTGAGAGTGAGTCACAGCTGAGATAAAGATGTTAGTGCTTTCCTACTGAATATTCTTGTTGACTAGCTCCTTTGGGGAATCTGTTTGTCAGGAGTTTGAGCAATAATACTTCCAGTTATCTTTGTATCTTCTTTTATTGCCTTGTTTCTCAAAGTCCCTGTAGTAGTCCTGTCTTTGAAGCAAAGACTACAAATTAGTTTTTACCGATCTACCTCACTTCTCAATGAAAAGTCTGTTGCAGTAAGTTCACACACAAGTAATTTCCTCTTTAAGTTTACTGTATTGATTAAACTACATTTTAATCTTTTCAGTCCACTAGTGTTGTTTGCAAATACCTGACCAATGTTTTTGCAGTTGTCTGGACAATTAAGTTTTTTCTGTTCTCTTAAAGAACCAACTATATTTTGAATTAATGTGTTTGGACATCCAGAAGCACGTTTCCCCAATTTTCAGCCTACTTTTTCCTATTTTTTTTTGTCTGCAATAGTCACTTGCCTTTTAACTAAAGATATGGATCTCTTCCACATTTCATGGCTATAATGTTAAGTAAAGGAATTTCATTAGCAGTGAGTTCTAGTATGAATGCCAGAGGATGTAACTCTGAAATTTTAACTGTTCTTATGAGAATCTTAAAGGTTTTTGAGTTGTGAAGCTCCAGGAAATGATAATGCTCCAGCAGCAACAAATACTTCTGTATGTAATATTTAAACTCCAACTAGAAGAAAAGCAAATATTATGCCCTACTCAGATTATATGGGGAAGTCTGTAATCTGATGGCATCTGTGGTTTTATATGATTGAGTTTATCTGTGGTTGAGTATGGTCTAGAAAAAACTGAAATAGAGATACTATAAGCTCTGGTAGTATTATTTGGTTTATGATAGTTCTAGAAGCTTTTTCTTTTTTTTTTAATATCGCTAAGTTAAATGGTAGGTGGTCGAACTTGAGGTGAGAGAGAATGAATGATACCTTTCTGTTTTCTCCAGTGTTGAAGTGGTTCATCAGAAACTGTTGATGGTTTTTTATCTCATTGTGTTATTTTGTGTCAAAAAAAGTAAGGCAGTAATTTTCCCCGAAGAGATCTTGTCTGACATCTTCTTGAGTTAGCCAGGACTTATTGTGGAGATTTTCCTTTTGATTCTCTGTAGATTTATTCAGATTATTTTTGTTACTTGGCATTTGTTGAAGGAGGTATCCTCTCTGTCTTGGAAATAATGTGTGATACCTAGTTTCTAGAAAGAGACAGGTATTTCCTGAAAGCATCCAGCTTTGTCATGGGCTTTCCTTTCAGTCTTTCAGGTATATATTGCTTTGTCTTCAGGATAGTTACTATTTTCATGCATCCAAACATCACTTTTTTTTTTTTTTTTTCCAGAAGGAGTATGAGCATGGCCTTCTAGAATAACAGGAAGGAAGTATAAGACATTGCTGACAGTCAGACTTTGTTCTGTTGTGAGCGAGGTTCTGCTTGAGCTCTGCGGTTCCAATTTGAAGACAGTGGCTTTTCACCTCCTGGAGGTTCTATTGCTTGTGTTGGATGTGGATCTGGAGCATGGTTATTTCCTTCCTTTTCTGCAGAGCTAGCTAGTTAAGTAATAGATGACACTTGAAGGAAGCTGAGGTAGACTGCTGGTGTGTGAAAGCAGAGTCAGTTCTGAAATTGTTGTCCTAGTTTATGTGTATTTTCCATACATCAGTATTCTTTTTCTGCCTTATACTGAGTATAAGTGCTTTAAGGCAAAAATAACCTTTCTCTGTACAGCACCCTGCAGAGGGGACTTCTGTTTTGTGATAAAGGTTTCCAAGTACTGTGGTATATAAATAGTTACATGTCTGTGCTGGTGACCAGGGTTCTTATCATAGTACCTCCAAAGCCATCTGCAAATAATTTATAACTAGAATGACCCGTTTACAGTAGAAGTTCTCAAAATTGAAGTTTTCTGCAGGGTGTCCAAAATAAACAGGAATTGAAAAGGGATCTGGAAAAATTCTGGAGTTCTCAAGGTGTATGAGGGGTTTTTTTGTAAAAAGCAGCTAAAATACCAAGTTTGGAAGGGAATATTTATTGCATCACGAGATAAATGCTGAAATAGTTGTTTTGGAAAAGCACTACACACACATGGACTAAGTAAAAGTTTTTATTGTTTAACCTGTTTTCCACTGGACTTGTAAAATGAATAAGGTGACATAAAGCAATTGTTTTGCATAATGTTCCTTATTGCAGAAAAACTTTTTTTTTTTGTGGGAAGCATGATGAAAATATCTTTCTATATGCAAATTTTATGGCTAATTTTTCTCTGTCAGCAGCACAGTGATCTATTGTTGTAAAAAAGGAAGATACAGAAACTTGCAAGAATCAATAAATTAATATAGAGTAATTCTGCAAATACTCTGGGAATTACAGAACACACTTTTTCCCCATGAGATTTGAGCATTACTGGGACATATTGAGAGTTATTTCAGTTGATCATGTAGTTCCTGTGTATTCTTTCTGTCACTCTTATCTTGCCTGATGTCCTGGCTGCACATATTGTCTATTTACAGTAAAGGCTAGCCAGGCTTCAGATCACAGCTGTGTATGGAAATGTGTAATAAAATGTGCATAGAGTGGGTATATATGCAAAGTGTATTCATTTTTGGAGGTATCTAATAGGAAACTAGTTAAGTGGGTTCTCATCAGATAGCACTTGGCTAAAATCATACTTTAAGAGGGATGTTTTTGGTGAAGTTAGGATTTTGAGTTAGTGCATGAAAATGGAAAACATTTGTAAAACAGTTTTGATTAAGTCATGCAAAAGATAGTACCTCAAATATTTATTATTATTTTAAATAATAGTAGTATGTTTTTACGATGGTAATGTATACATGCAGATTTGGAAAAGCAGATCCCGTTTGGTTATGTTTCTTGACTTATAACTGATTGCTCTCTGCTGTGACATGTGTCAAAATAAAAAGTAATAAGGTAGAAGGACTGTTATTTAACAGTGTAATGCCAACAAATGTTGTACATTTTCTACACTATTTGCATCTGCGGGAGTTCCATCGCAAGATAGGAGAGGAAAGAAGGAGACTGGGAAGAAAACAGGACAGGAGGTGGAGTTCATGAACAGCTTGCCAGCTGAGGAGGCACAGAAAGTCACACTCTTCAATTGTCTTTTTGTTTTACTGTCTTCTGTAGCGGGCCCTCCAAAAATACAGGGATCTTAAATTCCTTACTGACAGATGACTTAAAACACATGTGATTTATTTGAGAGTACTGCATAACTGTTCTCTGTTTTGAAGCTGGTACTGCTGAGTGATTAGACTGTGGTACCAGGAAATGAAAAATATCCATATATTTGGATCTGAATGATGGCAGGATATGAATGAGGCATGGTGAAGATTCCCTTTGGATTTTACTTTTTTTATCCTTTGAGAATTTGGTCCTTAGAGAAAAAATAACTAGAATACTTATATGAGAGGAAGAATAAGTTGATGGCTACAGCTGCACAGGGAAGAATGTTCAGGTTGTAGTCCTTGCATATCCGCCTGACCACCTCATCTTCCCACCTGCATCATGGCTCTCTGAAGGCATATCTGTTATCAGCAGCCACAAGCAGAAGAGCTCTCACCAACTTTGCTCTGCATCTTTCTCTTGCAGTAGAGGAAGGGAAGCCTGCAGCTGCTGTATCCAAAGAGAGCAGCAAGGGAACAGGGCCTGCCTACTGAAAACAACTCCGCAGATGTGCAGATTTCATTTTATTGTGGTACTGGCTTAGCTTGCTGTTACCGTTCTATCACATAACAAATGATGCACTTCAGGAGACTAAGATGCTGTTATAATAAAGCAAGATTCAGTGCTTTCGGGTGACTCAGCTTGTAATGACGCTGTATATGCTCTCCTTTTCTGTTGTGACAGCATTAGTCTTTGCACCTCTTGGGGAAAACTAATAAAATTCACGAGAAAGTAACCTAAGCCCTTTAAATTTTAACTTGAGTGAGCCTGTGTTCTCAGAAAGGGTGATAATTAATATATGTAGCTACTCATTTCCTCCTCGTCTAGTACTGTGTGTCTTTAGTCAGCCTTTTGGCTAAGCTTTCTTATTAAATATTTGAATTTGAGTTTGCAAACAGGAATGCAGACTTTTTCTATCACACAAAATATTACTAGCAATTGAAGATCACAACTGGAGTGTGGGAAATATCTACAGGTTTCTTTTGGTTTCTTATTTTGTGTTTTGTACTGCTGTGAGTATTTTGCACAGAATTGTTAATAGAGAGATAATTATAGGGTTAAGCTACTAAATTTGATATTTAAATGGGTAGCTGAAGTCATGCAAATGTATGGTCTGATTTTTATTTTTTTTAATGTTTTTTCCCAGGCTTTCTGAGCATGTTGTCTTCATTCCAGTGATGTTTGCTGATGCTCAGCATCTTGGGAAAATACTTTAATAATTGTGTTTTAAACACTGAAATAAATTGTTTCCAGCTCACTCCCTATCAAAAATGGTGTTATTTAATGTCAAATTGCTGTAGGCACCTGGCAGCCAAGACTTATCAAAAACATGTCCGTGGCTTTTTTTGGTTTGACTAACCTAAGTAACAAAGAATTAGACTTTTACTTCAGCCTTTGTAAAATTTTCATTGCATCTTAAATATCTCCTCAGTTTTAATTGAGGGAAGTAGTTTCTTCTGAGGTAGCTGAGGAAATCATCTTTGTCTTGTTAAGTTTGATGATTAGCTGAAGTCATTCAGACATTGAAATTTTAATTTCCTATGGAAATGTTAATAATGGTGTTCTTGAGTCATAATGTCATTAAATCTAATTCCAGACGACATTACTCTTAGGAAAATGAGTAAAGTAAATAATGCATACTGAAGTAAGGTCTGCCACTGCTGTCTAAAAGCAAGTGACAAAGGCAGGTGGTGGTGGTTTTTGTTTGCTTCTCTTACCTCTTAAGCAAGAGGGAAGGAGCTCATCTGTGTTCTCTTGCATTGAAAAAAACTTGCTCTCAGTAATCTTTCTGGATGTTTCACTCAGCTACATGAAATGCAGTGTTTGGCTGCAGGTTTCCCACTAGGCAAGGAATGCCACTTGGAAAACATGAGAGAGTCTAGGACATGGCTCCCTTTGCTTCTGGATGTGTGAGGATTAGAGTGGTTTGCCTGTGACTGGACATTTGCCAGGCTTCTGTGAAGGACCTTCAGTTGATGACTGAGAAAGATGTCATGCACTTTAAGATAAATAGTAGATGTCTTCAGGTGAACTATTCCAATATGTTCTGTGAAATCAAGACCACAACTTAAGGTATGAGTCTTTAGAAAATAAGTGAAGAGGGGAAAACAGTAGCAAAGAAGAGGTAAAATGCCTTTTTATGTTTTAATACAAAATCTGTTCATTAGTGTTCATACGTTGTTTCATATTTAGCTGTAATCAGAAAATTGAACCCTTGTGATGCAAATATATTGGGAATTATTTTGAGGCAATATGTGATTATGACTGATGGGTGATTCAAAATATGTTCATAGCAATATTTTTTTCTCCTCTGTGTGAAATAATAAAGAGATGGTTGATAGTGCAAGGTACTGAAATTCTTGAATATGCAAACTTAGTGATTTTACAGATATTTCAGCTGTATGCTAGTATAATTTAGTAGCATCCTTTGTTAGTGTACCAGTGTGATGAATGTGAAAAATGGGAAATAATGGTTGCATTATGTTGAATTGTTGAATAGACCAATACTGGAAAATAATTTTATATCTTACTTAATATATGATCTGAAAAGGTTATTTTCCTACAAAATGCCAACTGTTTATTTATATTCTTTTTATGATGTAGATTGTTAGACTTGGTGTATAAACAACTTTTTTATCATTTCATACTCTGTCAAAAGAATTTTTGAAAAAAAATTAGTCCAGTTATGTTTTACCTATCAGTCCTTAATTTTTTAAATTACAAGTGATAATTTTTTACATAGATAAAAGACGTGTACTGTATAAAACTGATAGGAGATATTTTCTGCTTTCAATCAGAATTCTTCTTTGCTGTGTACTTAATTCGATTTTTTTCTTTTCTTTTTAATAGGTGCTAGAAAAAAACCCCAGGATTTATGGTATAATATATTACCATAAGCAAAAATACAGAACTGTAAATTTTCACTGTTTTGATCAACTTTACTTTCTGGCATGTCGTGTCATCAGGCATAATAAGTTTTAGTCCCTTTATAATATTTTCACTGACAAGTTCAGCTCTTGTATACTTGAGCAAGCTTTGGATGGGAATTACACCTGTAAAGATCAGTAGCTGCTCATAATTTTCATAGCGGTGTCATCAGCATCAGCTTATTGCTACTGGGTTCAGAGATTTGTAAAGCTTGTTTACCTTGCATAGGTTTAAAACATTTTTCAAGTCTACTGCAGGGAAACCTTCAGTGATGGCTTTGCTCTGCAGGGTAACCTTGATCACTTTTTGCCACAGGTGTTTTTATTTTCCAGAAGTGGCTTTTTTATTGCTTTTTATTGTTAAGTAATTTTATGTTACAACGTGGCAGTATTTTGTTACTGATTGATGTTGAGATGACATCAGAACACACAGTCATGTAGTAAGTCAGCTTTCATTCTTAGAGTTCTTATGGAAGTAATAGAATACAAATTGCAACTTTTTCAGGATGGGAGTATATAGCATATCTAGGTGTCTGTGTACAGTGTGTGGTTCATTGCATTTGTAATATTTTCCCTCCTGTAAAGCAATGATTTTGAATAGATGATTAAAAATCCAAGTGCTCTGAAACAGGTATGTCTGATTTACCTTATGAAACTGAACATATTTGCAAAATATTTTGAATTCTCATAAGAGGGAACAAAGGTTATTAGCATGCTAAAGCCTAAGTATTGCTTCTTACTAAATTTGAATAAAATACGATAGAAATGCAAAAGTATCTCCTTGACCTCTTATTTTCTTAGTTCTAGGATAGTTTTTCTTATTTGCATGTGAATAGCAGCAAAGTGTATGTTTTAATAATGTTTTCTGCTGAGACTTTGAGTGTGTATAGTTTTGTAGTTTGTTTAGAAAAATAGTAGAACTCTTCTAGCATTTTTTAAAAGTAGATTTTGCTTCTAACAAATCTTTGTTGTGATCTCACATCTTACTGTGCTGTTTTTTAACAATCAGGTTTATTTAACATAATTTTAAAAACCCTGCCTGTTGTCAGACATATAAAACAAGTTATACCATATTATTTTTGTATATTTAATGGGAATTGAGGACAAATACTTGTGTTGTTATACAAAAATTAAAATATAATCCTTTCTCTGCATGGTTGACCTGTGCATGTGTTAGGTAGGGCATAGTGAAACGTGCAATAAACAATTTTGAGATAAATTGGGAGGATATAGGATACTTACCCATTTTAAGTCATATCTTGAGTCAACCAAAGAAACAGTGCTTAGAATGGAGAAATATAATGGAAATTTGTAGATGCATGCTTTGGGCTTGATCAGGGGTAGGCAGATTTTGATTTTCAAGATTTAGTCTGGGTTATAAATTACATTCTTTCAATAAAAGTGACTTCTGGCAGAGCAGAAGAGGAGAAGGTTTCATCGGAACATTGTTTTCTTTCTTTGGAGACTGAATTGCTAACAACATGGAGAAAAAGATCTCTAATTGCTAAATCTTCTAATCAGTATTTTTGCTTTAGCAAAAGTAGTTCTAGATTTAGAATAGCTCTAGAATATGATCTGATTAAATAGTTTAGGTTTTGATAGATGCCGTTCTCTAAAACCAGCAATATTGCTATTGCGAGTTTGGAAGTGAGTGTCCATAGTGTATATTTTGGTTGAAGAGAGAGGAATTATCTCTTTTTCTAATGAAGAATTTTGTACATGGGTAATTGTTCAGCAGGATTGAATGCTGACCTCTGCTGGCATTGAATTTGTAAGCAAACTGTTATCTAGGGAAGATATTAAAAAAAATAAAATGAGCTTGGGAAATGGTCTGGAGTAAAACCTGCTGGCCTGTGTGCCAGGGCCCAGACAAAATGGTGGTTCTGCCCTTTGAGAATCTCCTTCCACTGGCCTGTTCAGGTAGATATAACCAGGCAGTGCTGGGGAAATAAGATAAGTATTTTGTTTTGTTCTTGTACACAGACATGTCTTATATTCTGCTTACTATTCAAACTCTGCTTTGAGTTTAGGTTTTGTCTCTTGAATTATATCCCTTTGAATCATTCACAGATTATCTTTATAGATTAATTAATTCAAATTCATTAGACAGAATTTATGTTTACAGCTCTCCTATAAAGTAGCACAACAGTATTATTTCTACATTGCAGAACTTAGAGGCAACAATACTGAAATCATGCTTTGGGTGCCCAATGGGAAATGCCCCTTTTCCTGGTTTTTTGAAGAGGTTAGCATTTTGGTTTAGAGCTTTGCAGCACAGTGGAGTGACATCCACTTGCAGTTGTTGAGGTCACAGTGTGCCTGGGAAGCAGATCTAGAGCTTCTGAGTTTTACAGAGAGAAAAATGAGAAACAGTGTGACCTACCTGCTTGGTGTAGTGACCTGAGAATCGCAGGAGTTGGGTGGCCAAAGTTCCAGTGTCCATCTGGCAGCTGAGTGCATTTCTCAGTTACTGTCTTGGATATTGCAATGTCCAGTGTTACTTCACTTTTGGAAAGAAAACTGGAATGGAAGGGTGTCCTAGGTTGCAATATAGATGTGTTTAAGTATTCTATTACCACCAGCTGTGGGACGTTAGCTGCTATCACCTGCTAATGACCCACCCCGGATGACAGGCAATGGGCCATCCGTTAGCTGTTATCAGCTGCTAACGACCCACCCCGGATGACAGGCAATGGGCCATCAGGGACCCACCGTGTGATTCATGGACTTATCTCATCCCATTGTGGGATGCTTTGCCCAGGAGGGAGGAGCCAGGTGTTCCCACCTGGATATAACCTGGCCTTGGAACTGCCTGAGCTAGCCCTGTCTACTGGGTTCCCAGAGGACAAGAGCTACCACTGGATCTTCAGCTGGAGACTAGACCTTCACAGGATCACCGCTTCAACTGGACTACTTCAGTTGGACTGCTACTACCACCCTAACAGGGTGTTAGGTTGTATCTGACTTTGTCAGTGCTTTTCCTTGTATTATTTCACTTATTTTTAATTTCAATCTTGACTTGTGATCTCCCACTGGTTTGTTTTCAAACCAACACAAAGGGATTGATTCATTCCTTCTGGATGTGCTGGAAGACCCAAGCTGAACAGGTAAGCCAGTGAAGTGTTGTGCTGCCAGTGAAGGGAACAAGTCCAGCATCCCTGCTCCCCACATATCACCATCTCCGTAAGCTCCTGTCCCTCCCTGACTGCTGCAGATCAGTTAAACACACTAATATGGCAGAAAACAATACAGCTTTTTCTTCTGTTTTAGTTTTCTGTGCAGTGCTGCTAAGTTTAATTGGTTATGGAAGTATGCAGTAAGCACTTGTGCTGAGAGAAATTAACTACAAGAGGGAAAGTACACATTAGAAAATAATGCCTAATTACTCCTACACCAAACACTTAACATCTTGTGCAACCATAGTCTTGGTACCAATCTTTGGTAGATTGTCACTTTCTGACTTTGCTGTGAGAAGATGATGTTCCCAGTTACAGCTTTTTCACTTGATAAAAATTAGTGTTAAAGTCTGAGATTTGTAGGTTCTAGTTTAGTTCTGGAGAAAACATGCTTTAATTTAAAAATATCTCTTAATTGTAACATTCATGCTCATTTTAACCCTCAGAAGCCTTACCTGTTCCTCCCTTTCCTCCAGGCCTAAAATAGAACTCTTAAGTTCTTATGTGTTAATGGCTTAACACTTCTCCAACTGCCCTGGACATGCTGCTCTCTGGATACATGTTCATTCTTCCTCTTGCAGTTGTGCAGCTGTGGAGTGAGCACACACCAAAACTGTCCCTTTCCTTGCACCGTGTTTTCAGGTGAATAAGCCGATGGAACCTGTGTGAACAGGGCCAGTGGGCAGCTAGAGCTGAAGATAAGAGTGAGCAGTCAGTTGTTCTCAGAAACGAGCTGTTTACATCAGCTGGTACATATGAACTGAAGGGCTTCTCAACAGGTTGCCTGTCTTGACTCTGGATGCCTCTCATCCACTCATTTTTTTGATTGCTTGCACTGTGTTGGCAGCATCAGACCAGAAGCTGAGAGCAAGAGACACAGCTTTCCTTTTCCAGGATGCTGCATTTTCAGCATAGGCATCATAGCCTGAGCATTTGGAAAGCACAACTGGGACAGAAGTCTTACTTTGAAACCTAACATGTTTTTGGAGGTCCATGAGAATATCAGTAGAAGAATCTTTCACCCAGGATTATCTTCCTGTTACTTTCATTGGAAAACTTGAAAATGCCATTACTGCTTAGCGCAATGGTAGAATTGTTATAATTCAAAAATCTACCAAAGATGTTTTTTTTTTCTCTCAAAACAGGGAAATAGCTGAAGACATTTTGTCACTCTTTCCCACCCCTTCCCATAAGTTGGTGACCTTACTTCTGACATAGGAAAGATATCAGCCTTCAATTGTTAAAATCAGCCAGGACTCTTAAGTGACAGAAAACAGGATTTTTCAATGGTAGATATGTTTATTAACAATAAATAATGCTACTTGAGCAGCTTATAAAAAAGCAGATTTAAAAATGTGCTGCTTCAGCTTCAAACTGTACAAAGCATTACTTGTATTTTAATTTTTTGAGATGTTTATCTGAAATGGAATTAAAACAGTGCTCCTGAAAGTCTCTCCTTCAAAAAACCTACTTGAGCAGTTGTGTCAGTATACACTTTTGGTCATCTAAATTTAAAACAAGACTTTTGCTAAGAAGGTCAATGTAACTACTTTCCTTTTGATCTTGCATCCTTGTGGGTGCCTGGGTAGTTCTGTAGGAAAAGTTTTACTGAATGAGTCAGTGCACTGAGTCATAGGCAGCATGAAGCCTGTAGAGCTGTAGACTAACTAATTGGTAACAGTCTCAAATGTAATTAAAGCACAGTTGTCAGCTCTGTGTAACTGATTGACATCCCACTGAAGTATTTTGGTTTTAGCAACTTAGATTAATTGTTCTTTGCTGTTAAAATTTGTGTGGTTTAAGATCTTGTTCCTGTTAAATAGACCTGTGTGGCAGGACCTCTCCCCTCCCCCTTCTCTCTCTGATCAGTCCTAAGAAATGAATGGCTCAACTTAGGTTGATAGCCTATTCAACAGCTATCTAGTGCTGGCGACTGAAAGTCTGAAAAGACACTCCCCTGCAGAGTGTAGAGAGAATGTGAGAAATTTTCAGTGACTACAAATACACACTTTTATCCTATAAAAAGCTCACGAAATCTCAGAAAGGTAGAAGCTTTTCTACATGGACATTAGAGCGTGAAGTAAAAGTCTTCTTCCCAGGGTTTGGACGCAGCCCTGTGGTTACTTCCCGAGGGATTGGGTGAGGAAGTCTTGATGTATTCCAGCTCCAAATTGGATTTGGTAAGATCATTTGAGTTTCCTAAATTGTATTATTCCGGCTAACTTATAGGTACCTTTCATAACTTGCATTTCAGCTAGCTCAAGCAAGCATTTCTTGCATTTTTAACTATTTTTATAGTTCAAGCAAGGTTTTACTCCATAATTGCATTTTTAACTATTGTAGTGTTGCAATTATGTATTCATTGTGTGTTTATGTGTGTCAATCTGTTCTATGTTTGTATGTTTGTTATGTTCTGTGTCAAATAAATGGTATTTTTAGACAAATCGGCCAGATATCAAAGAATCTTGCGAACGGGACTAAGTCTTGGGGAACTAGCTATCTTAAAGTCTGTCAAACTGCAAAAACACATAAAATTCCTGTCTCCCTTGCAAGACAACCTGCCATTGCCATTATTTTTTACTATCCTCTTTATGATTTTTATTGTACTCAGGTTGAATTTCTTCTCTGTGTTAGGTCACATATTCAGGAGTTATGCTTTTTGCCATGCCTGTTCATTTACAGATGTTTAGAGTCCTTTGAGGACTTTTTAAAGTCTTCTTCATTAAGAGCTGTCCTATTAGTATTGATGAATGTTTTTTCACTATTCCTAAACTCTTTAAAGCATCATTCAAAACTTCTTAGAAATCAAGCTTAAAATTATTTTTTGCGTTGACTTGCAGATTACATTTTCAGATTTGCTAGTTTTCACTTCTAATGTTCATCTTGTGTTGTGCCCTGTTTTATAAGAAGAAATGGCTTTTGTTTCTCCCAGTGTATGCCCACCATCTCCAGGTGATGGCACTGGTTTCCAATATCATTGGAGCCTTTCTTTCTTCTGTTCTTCAGCTCTTGTGTATGTGTGTTTCTTACCATCATGCAGCTTGAGAAGGCAAAGGGCTGTATGGGGGGACATGGGAGGGACAGGACATGTCTTGAAGCTTTCTCATTAAGGAAAATAATAAAACAACCTTAAGCTATTGGGAGAAAAGCAAGGTTTGGTTTTTCTGGTCATTTGCATTATTAAAGAAAACCAGCCTTGCTGGCTTTGTGCAGGACTCCTGCTTGTTCCCACTGAGAACAGAGGAGTGAAGACATGAAGGGATGGTTGCAACTGAGTTTCTTACTTCCAAAAACCTCTAAGACGGTAATTTTGAACTTTGAGAAAGGTCTATGCTACTTCCATATGTGATGAATACTGAAGCTGGGATGGTGAACAAATGTCTTTTTAGAGGTTGGAGTATGTAGAAGTTCTTTGGATTATGTATTCTTTTTCTCTTGAACGGTTTTTCTTCTCACTGAAGATTTGAAGATACTGGTGAATCATGAGACCATCAGTAATACAGCACTGGTACACATCAGGAGTGTACCTGAGCAGGTGTCCAGTCTCTGGCAGTGCCCAACAGCAGGTGCTAATGGAAACCTAAAAGAAGGGGAAGGGAGAGAATTATTATTTTCTACCTTGTGGTACCTTCACCTGACAACAGTAGTTGCCAGTAGTTTCCCTCTTGCAGGGGGAAAGTTGAGGGTTATATTTGTATAATATCATTGGCATTGTGTTTTTTCAAGTTTGATCTCTCTAAAAAATGTGTTAATTACTAGATCTCTCCCCACAACGTTATTCATAGTTTCCATATTTGCATGAAAGGCACTTTTTTATTTGTTCTAACTTGATGCTTGATAATATCATCAAGTTCCCTGAGCTCTTGTATTTTGAGATAAGGGAATCATACCATCTGCTACAGCTGTATAAAAACAATGTTAATAGTCCTCCACAGAAAACTGCTGGAGCCTTCGGATGTTTTATTGGACCAGAGAGATGTGTCCCTAGGGAATCCTTTTCCACATTTCCTATTTTCTTGTCCTCGTCTAAGCCCAGTTTCATATAAAGCAGCAGTGATGGAAGGTGTTCTGTTCTCTCTTGAAATGATCAGTTGGCTCTGAAATTTGTTCTTTGAATGTGATTTTATTGTTTTTCTGGATTGTAGATTTCCCTCATACCAACTTTCCCCTAGGAATGCAAGGTTTACTGATGCAGTTCCTTTTCAGCCTCCTTCCTTTCTAAAGGATTTCCTCCTTCATGTATTTTTCCTTTGTTGTCTTAATCTTGGTTTTATCTGGTTCTGCTTCTTTTTTAACAGTTTTTTATGTTTCCCCAGTTGTACTCTTACTCTGCATCAAAGTGTTTATTACTTTGGTTTTGCATGTTATCTAAATTTTAAAAACTAAATTTTAAAATAGGTTTATGTTTCCTAACTTTTTCTTGTAGGTATTTGCTCTGTTTCATAAGTTTGTGAAGATGCTTATATGTTTTGAATATGGTCACCAAAATATTTATCCTAGAGACTATCAATAAAATTAATTATTGAAGAGTAAAATATTTTTACTCTTTTTTATAAAACAGCAGCATATTTCAAAGCATCTTTTCAATTTGAAAGAAGCAGTAAAGATTTAAAGCAAAGCTTTCACCTGCCTTACAGTCAGTGAGGAGACTAAAGCTCTACTTGGAAGTATTCAGTTTCTAGATAAAATCAGGTAAGTTTAGCTGAAAGGCAAGATTTTTTCCTGCTCTGTGCAGGAGATTTAAGAAAAGATTTCTTTGGTGGAGACT
>JAKEPQ010000875.1:0-27813 GCA_024500445.1 Entomyzon cyanotis
TGTGTGGCTCCATGGAACCAAGGGACCATTGTGACACTGCAGGGCTTGTGGAACCAAGAGGCAATTTGACACTGCTGGGCCTCATGGAAGCAAAGGGGCCATTGTGACCCTACAGGACCTCATCAAACCAAGAGGCCACTGGGACACTGCGGGGCCTTATAGAACCAAGAGTCCATTGTGACACTGCGGAGCCACAGGAGACCTTTGTGACACTGTGAGACCCCGTGGAGCCAAAGGTCCATTGTGACATTGCAAGGCCTCATGGAACCATGGAGAGAATATTAAGAAATTTCACAGCCTCATGGAACCAAGGGGACATTGTGACAGTGCAGGCCTTGTGGAACCAATGAGACCATTGTTACACTGTGAGACCCTGTGGAGCCAAAGGTCCATTGTGACATTGCAAGTGAGGCACGGATTGACTCCACAACTCAAATAGTTATGAGGTAGGTATGTGTTTATTCCAGCTGGGGTGCATGGGGGGTAGCCCCTCCAAAGGCATGCACCCCGTCAGCAGCACTTCACTAGGTTTATATTAGGTTACAGGTTACATATGCACAAAGTTACAAAATGCCCCTATACATATTCATTACCTGTCCCCAGTTAGTATTATAATGAGTTCAAAGTTCATTGAAATATGCTCGCGCAAGCGTGCAGTGTCACTTAATTAATTGAGGCAGTGGTCGTGGGAGGAAGTAACCGGAGTACTCCTCAGGATGAACTCTTCACCCTGTTCCCTTGCGCATGCTCCCTTGGTTCTTGGTCCAAGTCCAAGCCTTAGAACTAACTTGTACCAGTTCTGGGGTCCGAGGGCAGGACGTTCAGTCACACTCAGTAGTTTTTTCTCAATTATTTGGCTTTCTTCTCAATATCCTCCCCGATACTAGGTAGGCAGAAAATCATTAAGTGAATAATACATTGTCTTCAGCAAGCAAATCTTAGTAAATCCTTATCCAATCTCTGGCCTTCTAAATCAGTTCAAAAATTATTCTTCTAGTTCCCCTAAATTAGTAAATTCTAGCCCCCCATAAATCATTGGGAGTTTGGTTTTTCTAAAACGCACCAGGAACATCCTGAACAAAATCAAATTTGGTAGGGACGGAAAATTCCGGAAAAATCCCAAAAAATGGAGATTTTGAGAAAACTTAGAGGGCTTGGATCCCAAAAAAGGGAGTCTTTGGATCCCAAAAATGGAGGACAATGGAGTTTTTTGGGTCCCAAAAAAATGAGAATTTGGATCCCAAAAACTGACATTTGGACACAAAAAAATTTGAGATTTTGGATCTCAAAAAATGGAGATTTGGATCTCAAAAATGGAGGAAAATGGAGATTTTGGATCCCAAAAAATGGAGATTTTTGGATCCCAGGGATGGAAAATTTGGGAGAAATGGAGATTTTGGATCGCAAAAATGGAGAGTTTTGGATCCCAAAAATGTTTTTGAAAATTGGGAGTTTAGCTTTTCTGAAATGCGCCAGGAGCATCCTGAAAAAATTGAATCTGGTAGGGACGGAAAATTGTGGAAAAATCCCCAAAAAATTGAGATATTGGGTCCCAAAAAATTGAGATTTTGGGTCCCAAAAAATTGAGATTTTTGTATACAAAAAAAATGGGGATTTTGGATCCCAAAAATGGAGGAAAATGGAGATTTTGGATCCAAAAATTGGTATTTTTGTTATCCTAAAAATGGAGGAAAATGGAGATTTTGGATCCCAAGAATGGAGATTTTGTACCCCAAGAATGGAGGAAAATGGAGATTTGGGATGCCGAAAATGGAGATTTTGGGAGAATTGGAAAGTTTGGGATCCCAATAAAAGGAAATTTTGGGAAATTGGGAGTTTGGCTTTTCTGAAATGCGCTAGGAGCATCCTGAACAAAATCAAATCCAGTAGGGACGGAAAATTCCGGAAAAATCCCCAAAATTGGAGATTTTGGGAAAACTTGGGAGGTTTGGGAACCCAAAAATGTAGGAAAATGAAGTTTTTGGATCCCAAAAATGGTGAAAAATGGAGATTTTTGGATCCTGAAAATGGAGGAAAATTGAGATTTTGGATACCAAAAAATGGAGATTTTGGGAGAAATTTGAGGGTTTGGATCTCAAAAATGGAGATTTTTGGATCCCAAAGATGGAAATTTTGGGGAATTTGGGAGTTTTGGATCTCCAGAAATTGAAGGTTTTGGATCCGAAGTATGGAAAATTTGGGAGGACTTTGAGGGTTTGGATCCCAGAAATGGAGATTTTTGATCCCCAAAAATGGAGATTTTGAGAGAATCGAGAGGTTTTGGATCCCAAGGAAGGATTTTGGGATCCCAAAATTCCCTTTTTTTTCAGGGGACTTTGGGACCAAATTTTCCCATTTTTCCCAGGGAATCTGGAGGGATTTTGAGGTTTTTTGGGGGTGATTTTGGGACTCCAAAATTCCAAGTTTTTTCAGGTGATTTCAGGGTGAATTTGGATGATTTTGAGATCCTAAAATTCTCATTTTTCCCACAGGATTTGATGGTATTTTGGGGGATTTTTAGTGGATTTTGGGTGATTTTTTTGGCATTTTGGGACTCAAAAATTCTGTGGTTTTTTTCCAGGGAATTTTGGGGTGAATTTAGGCACTTCAGGATCCTAAAATTCTCATTTTTCAGAGGATTTTGAGGGCATTTGGAGGGAATTTTGGGGTGATTTTAGTATCCAAAAATTCCCATTTTTTTCAGGGGATTTGTGTGACTTTGGGGGGGGAATTTGGGGGACTTTGGATCCTAAAATTCCCTTTTTTCCAGGGGATTTTGAGGGGATTTTGGGGTGATTTTGGTACCTAAAAATTCCAATTTTTTTCCAGGGAATTTGTGTGACTTTGGGGTGGAATTTGGGGGATTTTGGGACCAAAATTCTCTTTTTTTCAGGGGATTTTGAGGTTATTTTAGGTCATTTTTGGGTGATTTTGGTACCTAAAAATCCCTTTCCCCCCCCCCCCAGGTTTTTATATGGCATTTTGGGGTAAATTTAGGCAATTCTGGGACCCCAAAATTCCCAAATTTTTTCAGGAGAGCTGGATGCAGAGCGCATGGGCTCAGGGATGCAATATGGGGATTTAGGGGGAATTTTGGGTGACTTATTTTGGCATTTTGGTGCCCAAAATTTCCAGGTTTTTTCCAGGTGATTTTGGGGTGGATTTGGGGATCCTAAAATTCCTGGTTTTTTCAGGGGATTTTGGGGGATTTCGGGACCAAATTTTCCTTTTTTTCCCCGAGAATTTGGAGGGATTTTGGGGGATTTTGGAGGATTTTGGGATCCCAAATTCCGGGTTCTTTCCAGGGGAGTTTGGGTGATTTTTTGGGTATTTTGGTACCCAAAAATTCTGGGTTTTTTTCCAAGGGATTTTGGGTCAATTTGGGTGATTTTGGGATCCTAATTTTCCCATTTTCCACAGAGAACTTGGGTGAATTTTGGAGCATTTTGAGGGGATTTTGACTGATCTTTTGGGGATTTTGGAACCCAAAAATTCCTTGGGTTTTTTCAGTGGATTTTGAGGTGAATTTGGGTGATTTTGAGATCCAAATTTTCCCATTTTTTCCAGGGGATTTTGTGGGATTTTGAGTGATTTTCGGGGGGGATTTTGGGACTCCAGAATTCCCATTTTTTACGGGTTTTCTTCAGGGGATTTTTGGGAATCTGAGGGCATTTTGGGATCTCAATTTTCCCATTTTCCCCAGAGAATTTGGGTGAATTTGGGGGGATTTTGAGGGAATTTTGTGCGATTTTGGGGAAATTTTGTACCCAAAAATTCCATTTTTTTTCTGGGCATTTTTGAGAGATGTGGGATGAGTTTCGAGGTGATTTTGGGACCCCAAAATTCTCTTTTTCCCCGAGAATTTGGTGGCATTTTGGGGGATTTTTTTTGGCATTTTGATACCCAAATATTCCGGGTTTTTTCCAGGGGATTTCAGGGTGAATTTAGGCACTTTGGGATCCTAAAATTTTCATTTTCCCCAGATGATTTGAGGGGATTTTGGGTGATTTTTTTTTTTTATTTTGGGACTCAAAAATTCGTGGTTTTTTCCCTGGGCATTTTGGGGAATCTGAGGGGATTTGGGAGGTTTTGGGCCCTAAAATTCTCATTTTTCAGCAGATCTTGGGAGATTTTGAGTGATTTTTTGGGTATTTTGGTATTGAAAAATTCCTGGTTTTTCCCGAGTTTTTTCCAGGTGATTTTGGGGATATTCCCATGGATTTTTAGGGGAAAATTTAGGGATTTTTGGGGGGTTTGGGGGGAATTTGGGGGATTTTAGGGAATTTTATGGAATTTATGGATGATTTTGGGAAATTTTAGGTGAATTTTGGGGAAATTTTTTGGGAGTTTTGGGGGATTTTAGGGAATTTTGGGGGGGATTTTGGGGGATTTTTTGGAATTTGGGGGGATTTTTTAGGGGATTTGGGGAATTTTAGGGGAATTTTGGGATTTTTTGGGGAGGAATCTCGATTTTTGGTGTTTCCCTGGGTTTTTTGATTTCAATTTTTTGTGACCCTCATTTTTTTTATCCCGAATTTTTCTAATCCCCATTTTTTTACAATCCCATTTTTTTATCCCAATTGTTTGCAATCCAAATTTTTTAATGATCTCCACTTTTAAAATCTGATTTAAGATTCCATTTTTTTAATCCAAAGTTTGTTACAATCCCCATTATTTTTTATCCCCATGTTTTTAATCCCAACTTTTTTAGCATCCCAAAGTTTTTGAGAATTCTCACCAAATTCTCACCCGAAATTTGGGAATTTTGGGAATTTTCACCTGAAGAAACAAACCAAATTTTTGGGAATTCTCACCTGAATAAATCCGTGGAATTTTGGGAATTCCCACCTAGAATTTTCTGGAATTCTGCTGCTCTGGGCTGAAACTCCCCTGGGCTGCTGGAGCTGCCAGAGAGAGGAATCTCCGTATTGAATCCCTGAGCCCATGCGCTCCAGGTCCAGCTCTCCTGAAAAAAAAAAAAAAAAAAAAGGAATTTTGGGCTTTTGGGGTGGAAGTTTGGGATTTTTCGTTGGAATTTTGGGATTTTTGGGTGAATTTTAGGGTTTGGGGGAATTTTGGTTATTTGGGACAAATTTTGGGGGGTAATTTTGGAGGGAATTTGGGATTTTTGGTGCCAATTTTGCAATTTCTTGGGGGTTTTGGGGTAAAATTTGAGAAAATTTGGGGGTGAATTTGGTGATCTTTTGGGGGAATTTTGGGGGAAATTTTGGGTATTTTTGGGGACACTCTGGGACATTTGGGGACATTTTAGAGACACTTGGTGGCACTTTGGGGACACTCGGTGACAATTTGGGGACATTCGGTGGCACTTTGGGGACTATTTGGGTCCAAAAATTGTCCCAAAATGTCCCCAATGCCCCTGTCCCCAAATGCCCCTAAATGTCCCCAACGTGCCTCCAAGTGTCCCCAAAGTGCCCCAAAATTGTCACCAGCCCTGTCAGTGTCCACAAGTTGTCCCCAAATGTCCTCAAATTGTCTCCAAATTGTCCCCAAATGTCCCCAAATTGTCCCGAAATGTCACCAAAGTGCCACTAAATGTCCCCAAAACGCCGCCAAATGCCATTAATGTCCTCAAAGTGCCACCAAGTGTCCCAAATTGTCCCCAGATTTCCGCAGGTGTCACCAAATGTCCCCAGATTGCCTCCTCCCTGTCCCCTCCCCGCCCCTCCCCCCAAGCTCCACCTCCTCCCCTTTTAAAAACCCCCAAAATCGCCCCAAATCGCCCCAAATCGCCGCCATGTCGCCTGTCGCACTGGCCCTGCTGGCCCTGCTGGCTCTGTCGCTGCTGTCGCTGCTGTCGCGACAGCGCGCGAGAGTCTCGCGCCTCCCGCCAGGACCTCCAGCGCTGCCGCTGCTCGGCAACCTCCTGCAGCTGTCGCCCTTCCGGACACTCAATTCGCTGCTCAAGGTGGAAATTTGGGGGATTTTGGGGAAATTTGGCGATATTTGGGGATTTTGGGAATTTTTGGCGTTTTTTCCGGTTATTTTTGGGGTGAAATTCCGAGATTTTGGGGCAGTTTTAGGGTACTTGGGGGGATTTTGGTGGACTTTGGACCTCTCTGCAACTTCCATTCCCTGCTCAAGGTGGAAATTTTGGCAATTTTTAAAACTTCTGGTGATTTTTTAAAATTATCGGTGTTTTTTCTGGGGTGTTTGGGGTGAAATTTGGGGGTTTTGGGGTGATTTTAAGGGAAGTATTCGCGGGTTTTGGTGGACCTTGGACCTCCCTGTGCCTTCTGGTTCCTTTTCAAGGTGGGAATTTTGGGGGATTTTGGGGAATTTTGGGAAATTTTTTTGAGGATTTTTCAGAATTTCCGGGTATTTTGGGTGAATTTGGGGGGTTTTGGGGCGATTTTAAGGGGTTTTTGTGGACTTTGGACCTGCCTGTGCCTCCCGGTCTCTGCTCAAGGTGGGAACTTTGTGGATTTTGGGACTATTTCGAGGATTTTAGGGAATTTTGGGGATTTTTTAAAATTTTCGGGTTTTTTCCCGGAGGTTTTGGGATGAATTTTGGGGGTTTTGGGGTGAATTTTAAGGGAAATTTTCGCGGATTTTAATGGACTTTGGACCTCCCTGTGCCTTCCGGTTTCTTTTCAAGGTGGGATTTTTGGGATTTTTTGGGAATTTTTTTTGTTTTTTCCGTTTTTTTCCCGGGGGTTTTGGGGAGAAATTTGGGGGTTTTGGGGCGATTTTAGGTGATTTTGATGCTGGGAGGCTCCAGGATTTTCCTGGAAACTCAGTTGAGTTCCGGAAACAATTCGCTGCTCAAGGTGCGAATTTGGGGGGATTCTGGGGGGTTTTGGGGATTTTGGGAATTTTGGGGAATTTTTGAGGGTTTTTCCGGGTTTTTTGGGGGGGGGGAGGGGTGAAATTCCGAGATTTAAGGGAGATTTTGGGGCAGTTTTAGGGTGTTTTTGCGGATTTTGGTGGACTTTGGACCTCTCTGCAACTTCCATTCTCTGCTCAGGCTGGGAATTTGGAGGATTTTTTGGGATTTTGGGAATTTTTGGGATTTAAAAAAAAATTTATAAGTTTTTTTCCGCGGTGTTTGTTTTGGTTTGGGGCGATTTTTAGGTATTTTTGGGGGGATTTTTGAGGACTTTGGACATCCCTGCAGCTTCCATTATCTGCTCAAGGTGGGAATTTTTGAGAATTTCTAGGAATTTCTGGGGATTTCGGGATGTTTTGGGAGAAATGTTGAGGGTTTTTGGGGCGATATTAGGGGATTTTGGGAGGTTTTGGGGTGGATTTTGGACACCCTGGAAGTTCCAGTCGCTGCTCAAGGTGAGAATTTGGGGAATTCTAGGGGATTTTTGGGAATTTCTGGCGATTTTGGAAAGGTTTGGGGAGGTTTAGGGGGATTTTGGGTGGGTTTTTGTGGATTTTGAATGAATTTTTGTGGATTTGGGTGAATTTTAATGGGATTTGGGTGCATTTTCGTGGGATTTGGGCGAATTTTTGTGGATTTTTATGGGATTTGGGCAAATTTCTGTGGATTTTGGGTGAATATATGTGGGATTTGTGTACATTTTTGTGGATTTTGGGTGAATTTGTGTGGATTTGGGCAGATTTTTGTGGGATTTGGGTACATTTTAATGACATTTGGGTGGATTTTGTTGGGATTTGGGTAAATTTGGGTGGATTTTAATGGGATTTTAATGGGATTTGGGTGTTTTTTTGGATTTGGGTGGATTTTGATGGAATTTGGGCAAATATTTATGGGATTTTTAGTGGGATTTGGGTGCATTTTGATGGGATTTGGTTGGATTTCTGAGAACTTTTGTGGATTTTGGGTGGATTTTAATGGGATTTCCGTGGATTTTGAAGGGAATTTTGTGGTATTTGGGTGAATTTTGGTGGATTTTGGGTGAATCTTTTTGGATTTTGGGCAAATTTTGGTGGATTTTTGGGTGGATTTTGATAGGATTTGGGTGAATTTTGTTTGCCCAATTTGGGCAAATATTTATTGGATTTTATTGGGATTTTAATGGGATTTGGGTGCATTTTTATGGAATCTGGGTGGATTTTGATGGGATTTGGGCAGATTTTTGTGGATTTTGGATGGATTTTTATGGGATTCGGGTGGATTTATGTCCATTTTAATGGAATTTGGGTGGATTTGGGTAATTTGGGTGTATTTTCTGGGGTTTTTTTCCATTTTTTCTTGGATTTTTTCTGGAATTCCGTTTCCCCAGCTGAGTGAGCACTACGGCCCGATGTTCACGGTGTGGCTCGGGCCTCGGCCAGTGCTAGTCCTGCGTGGTGCTGAGGTCATTCGAGAGGCTCTGCTGGGGCAGCCTGAGGCCTTCGCGGGCAGAGGGAGAATGCCGACCTTGGAGAGCACTTTTAGGGGTTATGGTGAGAGCCACAAATGACCTGACATGACCCAAAAATTACCCAAAAACTGTCCCAAAAACTGCACAAAAAATCACCAACAAAAAAACAACAAAAAAAACCCACCCAAAAAACCCAAAAACTGCACCAAAAACTCCCCCAAAACTCCCCAAATCTCCACCAAAAACACCCCAAAAACCATCCCAAAACACCCCCAAAATACCCCAAAACCCACCCTAAAATACCCAAAAAGTGGCACCAAAACCTCCCCAAAACCCACACCTAAAGCATCCCAAAAACTCCCCCAAAACCACACCAAGAATACACCAAAAACACCCCAAAATACCCCAAAACAGCCCCAAAACCACCTCAAAACCCAGCCCTATAACCACCCCAAAATACTCCAAAAACCCATTGATTTTCCCCCTTTCCTATCGATTTTCCCCCATATCCATGACCACCCCATAGAATTTTTTCCTTTTCCTATGGATTTTCTCCATTTCCCATCAATTTCCCCATTCCCATAAATCCTGACTCCCTGAAATTTCTCTCCCCATAGAATTTTCCCCATTCCCCATCAATTTTCCCCCCATTCCCCATGGATTTTTCCCGTTTTTTTGTATCTTTTCCCCCTTTTTTCACATTTTTCCCCTTTGTTCGTATCTTTTCCCCTTTTTACAAAACTTTTCCCAATTCCCATGGATTTTCCCCGTTCCAGGGGTGGTTTTCTCGGACGGCGAGCGCTGGCGGCAGCTGCGCCGCTTTTCCCTGTCGGTGCTGCGGGATTTCGGGATGGGCAAGAGGAGCATCGAGAGTCGAATCCAGGAGGAGGCCCAGGAGCTCCTCAGGGAACTCCGGAAAACTCAAGGCATGAAATTCCACTATTTTGGGGTTTTCTGGGGGGAAAAACAGGTGGGAAATAGCCTGGAATGATCCCAAAAAAAATCAGCCCCAAAAAAAAAAAAAAAAAAATTTGCACTGATAATTGGCCCAAAATGATCCCAAAAGCACATGGAAAATACCCTGAAATTATACCAAAATTTTCCCAAAAATGCCCCAAAATGATCCCAAAGTTATCCCAAAAAATCATCTCAAAACCCACCCTGAAAATACCCCAAAATTACCCCCAAATCATCCCAAAATAATCCCAAAAACTACACCAGAATCAGCCAAAAATCATCTCAAAACCACACTGAAAATACCCCAAAATTTTCTCAAATCACCCCAAAATTATCCCAAAAAATCGTCTCAAGTCCAGCCCAAAAATACCCCCAGATTATCCCAAAGTATTACAAAATTATCCCAAAAAATCCTCCCAAAAACCCAACTGAAATTTCGGAGGCCCAGGAGCTCATCTGGGAATTCTGGAAAACCCGAGGCATGAAATTCCGAGATTTTGGGGGTTTTGGGGGGAGAGAAATAGGCAAGAATGATCCCAAAAAAACCCAGGATTATCCTAAAAAATTATCCCAAAAAACTGCACCAAAATTGGCCCAAGATCATCCCAAAACCACACAGAAAATACCCTGAAATTATCCAAAAATTATCCCAAAAGTATCTCAAAATTATCCTAAATTTATCCCAAATAGGCCAAAATCATCCCAAAAAAACACCCTGAAAATGCCCCAAAATGATCCCTAAATGCACCAAAATTATCCAAAATAATCATCCCAAAACCACCCCAAAATTATCCCCAAAAATCATCCCTAAAACCACCCCAAAAATACCCCAAAATTATCACCAAATAATCCCAAAATCAGCTCAGAATTATCCCAAGATACTCCAAAATCATCCCAAAAAATTGTCCCAAAATACCCCAAAATTATGGCCAAAAAATTGTCCCAAGTCCACCCCTAAAAATTCCTCAAAATACCCCAAAATTTTCCCCAAAAATTATCCCCAAACCCACCCTGAAAATCCCTCAAAAATCCCTCAAAAACCCCCAAAATCCCAAAAAAATCCCTTTTTCCCAGCAAAAAAAAAATCCCCCAAAATTTTCCCACCCTAAAAAATGCCAGAAAACCCCAAAAACCTGGGAATTCTTCCCGAAATTCCAGGGAAACCTTTCGACCCCACATTCCTGCTGAGCTGCGCTGTCTCCAACATCATCTGCTCTGTCGTTTTCGGCGATCGATTTGACTATCAAGACCCCGAATTTTTGGGGATGATGAAGATGATGAACGACGCTTTCCGTGAGATGAGCACGGCCTGGGCGCAGGTGGGGAATTTGGGAATTTTTTTGGAATTTTTGGGATTTTTAAAAAATTTTGGGGGAATTTTTAAAAAATTGTTTTGACTTTTTAAAAAATATTTTCGATTTTTTTCTCATTTTTTTCCATTTAAAAAAAATTTTTAACCAAATTTTAATTTTTTTTCTGATTTCTTCTGATTTTTGTGATTTTCTGATTTTTTTCTGATTTTTTTCCAGATTTTTTTCTGATTTTTTTTTAATTTTTTCTGACTTTTTAAAAATTTTTTTTAAATTTTTAAAATTTTTCTGAATTTTTTTCTGAATTTTTAAAATTTTTAAAATTTTTTTTTAATTTTTTTTTTTTAGATTTAGGGGAAAATTTGAGGGATCTTGTGGTGTGGAATTCCCAAATTCCAGAATTTTTGGAAGTGTGGGAGACAAGAATTTTTTGGATTTTGAGAAAATTTGGGAATTTTTGGAATTTTTTGTTGGTTTTTTTTTAAATTTTTTTGAGGATTACGAGCGAATTTGGGGGAATTTTGAGGGATTTTGTGGTGCAGAATTCCTAAAATCTGTAATTTTTGGAAGTGCGGGAAATGAGCAGGGAGAATTTTTGGGATTTTTGGGGGAAATTTTGGGGTATTTAGAAACTATTTTGAGGGATTTGGGGGTTTTTGGGAATGGCTCTGATTCCTGGGATCCCAATTTTTTGTAGTTTGGGATTTTTTGGGGTTGTCTTTTGGGGTGATTTGGGGTTATTTTTGGGGTCCTTTTTTGGGGTAGTTTTGGGGTGAATTTGGAGTTATTTTTGGTGGGTTTGGGGTTTTTTTGTGGTTATTTTTTGGGGTAGTTTTGGGGTTATTTTTTGGTTTTTGGTTCATTTTGGGGGGGTTTTGAGGTCATTTTTTGGGATTTTTTTGAGTGGTTTTGGGGTGAATTTGGGGTTATTTTTGGTGGATTTGGGGTCATTTTTTGGGATTTTTTAGGGTGGTTTTGCAGTTTTTTGGGGGTCATTTTTGGGGTTGTTTTGGGGGTTTTTGATGCCAGGTTTTTTAGGATGATTTTGGGGTGTTTTTTGGTGTTTTTCAGGGTGTTTCTGGGCTGACTTTGTGGAGGTTTTGGGGTGTTTTTGGTGTTGTTTTTGGGGTGGTTTGGGGATTTTTTTGGGGATGGTTTTCGGGTAGTTTTTAGGGTGATTTTGAAGTGTTCTGGGGGATGATTTTGGGGTATTTTTGAGTGGTTTCGCTATGGTTTTGGGATGTTTTTGTGGTTTTTTGGGAGATGATTTTGGGGTGGTTTTAGGTGAGTTTTTGGGGTGGTTTTGGGGTTGTTTTTTGGATGATTTTGGGGTGGTTTTCTGGTCTTTTGGGGGATGATTTTGGGGTGTTTTCGGGGTGATTTTTAGGGTGTTTTTGGGGTGATATTTTTGGATTTTTTTCACTTTTTTCCCCTCCCCAAGCTGTACGACATGGCCGAGTCTCTGCTGCAGTTCCTGCCAGGCCCTCACCGCCGCATCCCGAAACTTCTGGGTAGGATGAGGAATTTCATCTCCCGCAGAATTCGGGAAAACGCGGAGAGCCTCAATCCCAGCAGCCCCCGAGACTTCATCGATGCCTTCCTCATCCAGATGGACAAGGTGGGCTTTTTGGGGAGGTCCAGGGGGGTTTGGGGGAAAAAATCCCAAAAAAATCCCCCCAAAATGGTGGGAAAAATGCCGAAAAATCATTTAAAAAAATCGTGAAAAAATACAAAAAAATATAGTGGGGGTGGAAAAAGATCTGAAAAAATAGTGGAAAAAATAGTGGGAAAATCTCTACAAAAATGGTGGAAAAATTTCCTCTAAAATCCTGAAAAAAGTCCTGAAAAAGTCCTCAAAAATCATGGAAAAAAATGCTGGGGGGGGGGAATCATGAAAAAATCCCCAAAAAATTGTGAAAAAATCTTGAAAAAATGCAAAAAACAATCGTGAAAAAAAATCCCAAAAAATCCCCCCAAAATAGTGAAAAAATCCCGAAGAAATTGTGAAAAAAATGCTGGAAGAATTGTGAAAAATATAGTGGAAAAATGCCAAAAATATAGTGAAAAATCCTGATGAAATCGTTAAAAAAAAAGCTGGAAAAATTGTGAAAATATCATAAAAAAATCCTGGGAAAAACATGAAAAAAAAGCCAAAAAAACCCCAACCAAATCATGGAAAAAGTCCCCAAAAAATCGTGGAAAAAATGCTGAAATGCAGCTCCTCATCCAGATGGACAAGGTGGGGTTTTTGGGGGGGGTCCTGGGGGGTCCTGGGGAGTTTGGGGGATTTTGGGGAAAAAATCCCGAAAAAAATCCCCTCCAAAATGGTGGAAAAAATGCTGAAAAATTGTTAAAAAATCTTGAAAAGATCCTGAAAAAGGCATGAAAAAATCCCCCCAAAATCGTGAAAACATAGTGAAAAAATCCTGAAGAAATTGTGAAAAAAAGCCAAAAAAAAGTGAAAAAATAGTGAAAATATCGTGAAAAAGTCCTGAGAAAAAATTGTGAAAAAATCCTGAAGAAATTGTGGAAAAAATGCTGGAAAAATTGTGAAAATACAGTGGAAAAATGCCAAAAACCCCACCAAAAATATAGAGAAAAAAGCCTGAAGAAATCATGAAAAAATAGTGAAAAAATCTCAAAGAAATCATTTTTAAAAAATGCTGGAAAAAATGCTTAAAAAAAGCTGAAAAAATCGTGAAAATATTGTGAAAAACCAAAAATATAGTGAAAAAATCCCAGGAAAAAAAAAAGAGAAAATCCCAGAAAAAAATAGTGAAAAAATCACAAAAAAATCCCTCCAAAAAAAGTGGAAAAAAACCCCAAATAAAAAAGAAAAATTGTGGAAAAAATCCCCCAAAAATAGTAAAAAAATCCTGGTAAAAAAATAATGAAAAATCCTGAAAAAAACGACAAAATTGTGCAAAAATTCCTGAAAAATCCCCCAAAAAAGTGAAAAAATCCCCAAAAATTTTCCCAAAAAGTTGATTTTCCCCATTTTTTCCAGGAAAAGGAAAATCCCAACTTGGAATTCACAGTGGAAAACCTGGAGCATTTTTGGGATCCTGGGTGGGATTTTGGGGCTGTTTTGGGGTTTTCTTTAGGGTTTTTCCCAGATTTTGTTGTTTTTCCCAAATTCTGGGTTAATTTTGGGTCAATTTTCCCCATTTTTTCCAGGAAAAGGAAAATCCCAACTCGGAATTCACCATGGAAAACCTGGAATTGACAACTCTTAACCTCTTTGTTGCCGGAACTGAAACTGTGAGCTCCACGCTGCGCTTCGGCCTCCTCTTCCTCATGAGACACCCCTGGGTCCAGGGTGAGACGCCAGACCCAAATTTGGGGGAAAAAACCCCAAATCTGAGACCCCAAACGAAATTGGAGGAAAACCCCCCAAATCTGAGACCCCAAACCGAAATTTGGGATCCCCAAGAGACCGCAGACCCAATTTGGGACCCCAAATCCCAAATCCCCAGTTCGATGGATCCCATGAGGGCTTTTAGGGGTTTTTAAAGGGGATTTTAAGGGGGATTTTAGGAGGATTTCAGAGGGGTTTTAGGGGTTTTTTAGGGGAATTTCATGGGGATTTCAGGCAATTTTAAGGAGATTTTGGATGGGGATTTGAGATTTGGGATTTGGGATTTCACATTTATTTGGAATTTCAGATTTGGGATTTTTGGGATTTGATATTTGAGTTTGGGATTTGATATTTGACATTTAGAATTGAGGTTTGAGATTTGAGATTTGATATGTGATGTCTGATATTTGGGATTTGAGATTTGGGACATTTGGCATTTGGGATTTGAAATTTGGGATTTGGGATTTGAGATTTGGGATTTTTGGAATTTTGGGAATTTTAGGGATTTGAGATTTGATATTTGGGATTTTATATTTGGGATTTGAGATTTGATATTTGGGATTTGAGATTTATTTGGGATTTGCAATTTTGGGGATTTGAGATTTATTTGGGATTTGAGATTTGAAATTTGGGATTTGTGATTTTGGGTTTAAAATCTGGGTTTTGGGATATGAAATTTGGGATTTTCCCCCTTGCAGAGAAGGTTTTCAAGGAGATCTCAGCCATTATGGGGTCTGGCTGAGCCCAAATCCCAAATCTCAAACCCCAAATTCCCAATTCGATGGATCCCATGAGGGCTTTTAGGGGTTTTTTCAGGGGATTTTAAGGGAATTTCAGAGAGGTTTTAAGGGAATTTCAGGGTGATTTCAGGTGATATTTTTAGGGGGATTTTAGGGGAATTTATGGGGCTTTTAGGAGGATTTCAGAGGGGTTTTAGGGGTTTTTTTAGGGGAATTCCATGGGGATTTGAGGCGATTTTAAGGAGATTTCACATGGGGATTTGAGATTTGGGATTTGCAAGTTCAGATTTAGGATCTGAAATTTGGGATTTGAGATTTCAAATTCAGGATCTGGGATTTGATATTTGGGATTTGGGATTTTATATTTGGAATTTGACATTTCAGATTTGGGATTTGGGATTTGAGATTTATTTGGAATTTCAGATTTGGGGTTTTGGGGATTTTTGGGATTTGACATTTGAGATTTCATATTTGGGATTTGATATTTATTTGGGATTTTATATTTAAAATTTGAAATCTGAGATTTGGGATATGAAATTTGGGATTTTCACCCTTGCAGAGAAGGTTTTTGAGGAGATCTCAGCTGTTGTGGGGTCAGGCAGAGCACCGAGCATCGCCGATCGACCCCAAATGCCTTTCACTGAGGCCACAATCTGCGAGATCCAGAGGTGCAGCGACCTCATTCCCATGAATGTTCCTCACCGAGTGACGAAGGACACCAAATTCCGGGGGATTTGTCATCCCAAAAGTGAGTGGAAAATCCTAAAAACCCTAAAACCAAAAAATCTGTGTAAAAATCCCAAAACCCCCACTGAAATTCCCCTAAAAATACCATAAAACTCCCCTAAAAATACTCTAAAACTCCTCTGAAATCCCCTTAAAATCCCTCTGAAATCTCCCGAAAATGCCCACAAAATTCCCCTAAATTCCAATGAAATTCCGATGAAATTCCCCTAAAAAAACCCCTAAAATCCCCCAAAATCTCCCTAAAATTCCCCTAAACTCAAACCCCATGAATGTTCCTCACCGAGTCACCAAGGACACCAAATTCCAGGGATTTGTCATCCCAAAAGTGAGCAGAAAATCCTAAAAACCGTAAAACAAATCCTAAAAAAAAAACCCTAAGAAAGCCTAAAAGAAACCCTAAAAAAACCCCTCTAAAATTCCCCAAAACTAGAACCCCATGAATGTTCCTCACCAAGTGACCAAGGACACCAAATTCCGGGGATTTGTTATCCCAAAAGTGAGGGAAAAAACCCAAAATTGATGAAATCCCCCGGAAAATTCCCGTTAAATATTGCTAAAAAACCCCCTAAAAATCCCCTAAAAAAACCCTTTAAAACTCCTCTGAAATCTCTCAAACTAAAATCCCTCAAATCTCCCTGAAACCACAATGACTCAAATAATCCCAGTGACCCCATTGATCCCAATAACCCCAATGTCCCCAGTGACCCCAATGACTCCATTGATCCCAATAACCCCGTTGACCCCAAATAACCCCAATAACCTCACTGATCCCAATGATGCCATTGACCCCAATGACCCCAATAACCCCATTGATCCAAATAACCCCATTGATCCTAATGACCCCAATAACCCCATTGACCCCAATAACCCCACTGATCCCAATGACCCATTGACCCCAATAACCCAAATAACCCCATTGATCCCAATGGCCCCAGTGACCCCAATAACCCTATTGGCCCCAAATGACTCCATTGATCCAAATAACCCAAACTCCCCATTGATCCCAATGACCCCAATAACCCCATTGACCCGTATGACCCCACTGATCCCAATAACAACAATAACCCAAATGATTCCAATAACCCAAATGACCCCAATAACCCCATTGATCCCAATAACCCCAATAATCCCATTGATCCCAATAACCTCATTGACCCCAAATCCTCCTCTGACTGCACAACTGACCCCACAGGGCACAGAGGTTTATCCCCTGCTCAGCTCAGCCTTACATGACCCCAAATCCTTCAAGAACCCCAAAAACTTCGACCCCAGGAACTTCCTGGACGAGCAGGGAAGATTCCAGCGCAACGAGGCCTTCGTGCCTTTCTCGGCAGGTAACGAACACAAAAAAATCCCATAAATCCCAAAAATCCATTTGGGATTCCATAAATACCTTTGGGATCCCAGAAATACCTTTAGTATCCCAAAAATCACATTGGGATCCTATAAATATCTTTGGGATGCCAAAAATCCCATAAATCCATTTGGGATCCCACAAATCCCTTTAGGATCCCAAAATTCCCTTTGGGATGCCATAAATACCTTTGGGATCCCATAAATCCCTTTAGGATCCCAAAAATCCCAATCCACTTTTTGGGTGATTTTCCACCATTTTTTGGTCATTTTCCCCCATTTTTGGGTCATTTTCCCCATTTTGGGGTCCCCAGACCCATTTTTGGGTCATTTCTCCCCAGTTTTGGGATCCCCAGACCCATTTCTGGGTCATTTCCCCCAATTTTTGGGATCCCCAGACCCATTTTTGGGTGATTTGTCCCCATTTCAGGCAAGTGGCTCTGCCTGGGCAAAGGTTTGGCTTGAATGGAAATTTTTCTCTTCCTCACCCATTTTTGGGATCCCCCAGACCCATTTTTAGGTCATTTCCTCCCATTTTTGGGTGATTTTTCCTGGTTTTAGGTAAACGGCTCTGCCTGGGCGAAGGTTTGGCTCGAATGGAACTTTTCCTGTTCTTGACTTCGATGCTCCAGAATTTCCAAGCCAAACCGCTGGGATCTCCAGAAGAAGTGCCGACAACTCCTGAGGAGAGTGGATTCGCCAACATCGCCCCTCGTTATGAGCTCAGGATGGTGCCCAGATGAGACCAAAATTCCCGGAATTCCCAGAATTGCCCAAAATCCTGAAATTCCCAGAAAAATCTGCATAAAAATCCCCCCCAAAATGCTGAAGAAATTGAAAAAAATGCCCAAAATATCACAACTCCACCCCATTATGAGCTCAGGATGGTGCCCAGATGAGACCCCAACCCCAATTCCTGGAAAAATCCCAAAATTTCTGAAATTCCAAAAAAAACCCACCAAAAAATCCCAAAATCTGGGACGAATTTATCCCCAAAATAAAGAAATTTGCCGAAAATATTACAAAATCCACCCCGTTATGAGCTGAGGATGATGCCGAGATGAGACCCCCAACCCCAATTATCAGAATTCCCAGAAAAAAACCCTGAATTTCAAAAAACGCCTCCTGAAAAAATCCTCAAAAATAGTGAAAATCCCAAAATCTGGGACGGAAATTCCACAAATAAATTGAAATTCCCTCAAAATCCACTCCGCTACGAGCCGAGGATGAGGCCGAGATGAGACCCTGTTGAAGGCTGGGGGGGGGGGGTTGGAATTTTCTCCATCCTTGTTACTAAGAAACAAATGTCTAGGTGCTCAGAGCCATTAATTCTTTTGTAAGAGACAAAGGCTGTAGCTGGGTGGAGTAAGGGGAGGAAAACTCTCTGGCCGTTAGAACCAGCACTTGCCGTTAGAACCAGCACTTGCTCGTGGGACACCGGGAGGAAAGCAACTGCTTTTCTGCTTCTGGCTGTGACCGCGGGACATCCAACCGTGCTCTGCCTTCTCCTGGGTGGGTGAGCTTTTGCTGGGGAGAAGGCGCGGGATCCAATGCCTTTTCCCCACCGGGAGCGCACGCCTTCCCGGCTGCGCTTTTTGCAGCAACTGCGGAGAGGTCCGGCTGTCGCTACCCCTGCCCTGCTTGCCAGAACCCACTGCAGCGTCTGCTGGAACTGTGGAACTCCTGCCACTGTGCTGGCTAGCCCGGGTGAGCCATTCCTGCCGCCCCGCTCACCGCTCCAAGCCCTCTGCTGCACTGCTTGCTGCCCAGCCTGTCCGCCATTACCAACCCCATGAAACCAACCTGACCCTGCGCCACAGCGCCACCTGCAGCTGCTCGGGAGTCACCGCACCTGCCCAGCCCAGCCGGGAGCTCAACAGCACCCCTACTGGCTGTGACTACACCAAACGGGAAAGTGCTTGGCAGCTCAGGGACATCTGTCACTGGTTTTCTGGGTTTTGTTTGTTGTTGCTGTTCTTGTTATTGCTTGTTTACATCGTTATAGATACTAGTAAAGAACTGTTATTCCTTTTCCCCATACCTTTGCCTGAAAGCCCTTGATTCCAAAGTTAAGATAATTCAGAGGGAAGGACGCTCACTTTCTCAGTTCTAAGGGAGGGTTCCACCTCTCAGCAGATACCTGTCTTTCAAACCAAGACTGATTTTGGCGCCCAATGTGGGGCTCGAGGGCATTGGGAGAAAAAGGAATAACAGTTTCTGCAAGACCTTCTTTAGTGTGTTGAACATAGAAACCTCATTAAGTGGAACCATGTTGTCCAGCATGCCTTGGTTTGGCTGGCACATACTCGTGACCACATTCTTCCCATTCGCAGCTCCCTATCTAAACATGGGTCCTATAACTAAAGCTATGGTGGCTGTTATCCAGTTCGCACAAAACGCCAATAGGGTAAGGAATTTATGGATTTGTCACTTTCTTTTGACGGCAGGCACATGGTTACAGGCTTTTGACACCATTAGTACATGTTTTTGGAGTATGTTTGGTAATGGTACCTTTTGTGAAGAGACAACACCAGGGGAAGGTTTTTCTCAACCCTTCACCCATTTCTTTGGGCCTACCCAACTAGTGCTAGAAAGGTTCAGATACTCGCTAAACACTAACGATACCATACAGTGGTTGGTGTTGCTGATAGCTCTATTCCACTTTGCATTCCAGGATAAGGTGAAACTTCCCTGGGTAACGGTTGTAACAGCTGCGCCAGGGAATAGGGATATGGCCACAGAGCCCAGGGCTGTCCCAGAGCCTGGAAGTACCCCACGGCCTGACCCTGTCCAACAGCCTGCCTCAGGAATGAACCGCCCAGAGTGGTTGGGGGTACTAGTGAAGGAGATACATGAGGTGCTGAGGGAATACATTTCCCCAGCTGGCGGGAAACCCTCTCCTTTCCCCAAAGGGAAGGAGTTTGATGGTGCAGCAATGAAACCCACAGACATTACAGCTGTCCAGGCTTCAGCTGAACCCCAGGAGCAGCCACAGCCAGCAGCAGTTGCCCCTGTGGTGCGTACAAAGTATAAGACCAAGTCAGTACGCCCAGTTAATGATGATGGGGAGCCATCGCCCTCACAACCAGCAGTGGAGTCTGAGCCCATAACCATCACTGAATCCATGTCATTTGACAGTCTCTGTAATCTGCAAAATGATGTTACGTGATGGGGGCACGAGGCTTTCTCAACCTGGTTACTTCGGGTCTGGGACCTTATGGCCCCAGGCGTGCAGCTGGATAATAATGAGGCAAGGAATTTGAGACCCTTGGCTCAGGACCCAGGTGTTGACAAGGTGTTCGTGAGGGAGACAGGGCCCCTTTCTCTCTGGGAGAGGCCTTTAATGGGTGTAAGAGAGAAGTTTGTTCACAAAGACAGAATGCAGGAGCACTACCATAGACTGCTCTGGAAGACTGTTGAGGAAGGGATCCAACGACTGAGAGAAGTGGCAGTAATGGAGGTGCTTTTTGGGAGGGATGGACAGGGTCAGGTGCACCGGGCAAAAGTTGTGGAACCTAGCAAATCTAGGGCCATCCCAATATGCCACCTTCATTGCAACAATTAATGCCGATGACAATCGAGACAGTGGGTTCCATAGCTGACAGGCTCAGATATTATGCAAGTGTGATCAGTGGCCCAGTGCAGGCTCAGGTCTCTGCTGTGGTTCAGGACCTCAGAGAGGAGAGGAGGGAGATGAGGGAGGAGATGAGGAAGAACAACGTGGCACCAGTGAGAGTTGCAGGCCCCAACACCAGAGCCCAATGTCCCCCGGCTAGGGACAGAGGGTACACCCTACAAGCTGAGTTGTGGTTCTTTCTGCATGACCAAGTGCGGCAACGCGGTATCAGGTTTCACAAACGGCCACCCCACGCCGCAATGTGGAGGGGGCCGCCTGTGGCCAGAACACGCCAGGCAGACACGTGGCTGTAGCAGGCAGTGGAGCTGCAGGGGACGTGAGACTCCGTGAAGGTGTGGCGATGGAAGAAATGCAGGATCACCATCTGGAGTTTCCAGGGATTTATTAAGGTCCACAGTTGAGGATCAGAGGAGGGTGGAGAGGGACGGAGAGGCGGGGGAGGATTGGGGGTGCTGGAAAGCCAAGATGGTGAACGGTGAGTTCCGCCTTCTCAGCAGGTTATCAGGAGAGGGAACAGAGGCGTGGTTACTCAGAAGAACCAACTAGGGGAAGCCAGAGGGGAGGAGCCAGGGAGGAGAAAGGGGTAAACCAATAAGATTACAGCATGGGATGGTACAGGTTTCTGCTAGGGAGAAGTCTCTAGAACAGCATAAGCACACTACAACAATCAAGGGGAAGACATGAGGAGGTGGGATGGGAAGCCCACTACTGCCCTGGCAGCACAGGTGCATCAGCTTAAGGAGGGAAACGCTGGCTGAGGGGGTTCTGCTAAAGTGAAGGTAGCCTCAGCTTTCTGCGACCACCTGCTAGGTACAATAGAAGGGTAGATGATGGGTCAGACCCCCTTGAAGGAACCACTGGAATGTATGCCCAGGAAGGGAATGATAACCAGGGCTGGAGGGGCCCTGCCTCTAGCCAGGTAGAGGTACAGGAAAACCGTGCTTTTTGGACTATGTGGATTTGATGGCCTGGTACATCAGAGGCACAAAAATATGAAGCATTAGTTGATACAGGTGTGCAGTGTACCCTAATGCCATCGGGACTTGCGGAAGCAGAACCCATTTCTATTGCTGGGGTGACGGGGGGATCACAGCAGTTGACCCTGGTGGAAGCCGAGGTGAGCCTGACTGGGAAGGAGTGGCAAAAACATCCCATTGTGACTGGCCCAGAGGCTCCATGTATTCTAGGCATAGACTTCCTCCGTAACGGCTATTTCAAAGACCCGAAAGGACTCAAGTGGGCTTTTGGAATAGCTGCTGTCGAGGCAGAGGGCGTGAGGCAATTGAACACTTTGCCTGGACTATCAGAGAACCCTTCTGCAGTTGGACTTTTGAAGGTGGAGGACCAGCAAGTACCAATTGCCACCTCGACAGTGCACCGCCGGCAATACAGGACTAATCGAGATGCTGTGGTTCCCATCCACAAGATGATCCGTGAGCTGGAGAGCCAAGGGGTGGTCAGCAAGGCCCACTCATCCTTTAACAGCCCCATCTGGCCTGTGCGCAAATCTGACGGAGAATGGAGATTGACTGTGGACTATCGTGCCTTGAATGAGGTGACTCCACCTCTGAGTGCTGCTGTGCCAGACATGCTGGAGCTCCAGTATGAGCTAGAGTCCAAGGCAGCAAAATGGTATGCCACTATTGACATTGCAAATGCATTTTTCTCCATTCCTCTGGCAACAGAGTGCAGACCTCAGTTTGCTTTCACCTGGAGGGGCGTGCAGTATACCTGGAACCGACTGCCCCAGGGGTGGAAGCACAGTCCCACCATCTGCCATGGACTGATCCAGGCTGCTCTGGAAAAGGGTGAGGCTCCGGAACATCTGCAGTACATCGACGACATCATTGTGTGGGGGAGCACAGCGGAAGAAGTGTTTGAGAAAGGAGAGAAAATCATCCAAATTCTCCTGGAAGCCGGCTTCGCCATCAAGAAGAGCAAAGTCAAGGGGCCTGCCAGAGAGATCCAGTTCCTAGGAGTGAAGTGGCAAGATGGCCGACGTCAGATTCCTACCGAAGTCATCAACAAGATCACAGCGATGTCCCCACCAACCAACAAGAAAGAGACACAAGCCTTCCTAGGCGCCATAGGTTTCTGGAGGATGCATATCCCCGAGTACAGCCAGATTGTGAGTCCTCTCTACCTGGTGACCCGCAAGAAGAATGATTTCCACTGGGGCCCTGAACAGCAACAAGCCTTCACTCACATCAAGCAGGAGATCGCTCATGCAGTAGCCCTTGGCCCAGTCAGGACAGGACCAGAAGTGAAGAATGTGCTCTGCTCCGCAGCCGGGGGCAATGGTCTGTCCTGGAGCCTTTGGCAGAAGGTGCCTGGCGAGACTCGAGGACGACCACTGGGATTCTGGAGCCGAAGTTACAGAGGGTCCGAAGCCAACTATACTCCCACCGAGAAGGAAATCCTAGCAGCCTATGAAGGTGTCCAAGCTGCCTCAGAGGTAATTGGTACGGAAGCACAACTTCTCCTTGCACCCCGACTGCCAGTGCTGGGGTGGATGTTCACGGGAAAGGTTCCCTCAACCCACCATGCCACCGATGCCACGTGGAGCAAATGGATTGCCCTCATTACACAGCGCGCCCATATTGGAAACCCGAATCGCCCTGGGATCTTAGAAATAATTACAAATTGGCCCGAAGGTGAAAACTTTGGCCTCACGGATGAAGAGGAGCAGGAACAAGTGACTCACGCAGAGGAAGCTCCACCTTACAACCAACTGCCACAAGATGAAACACTCTACGCTCTGTTCACTGATGGTTCCTGTCGTATTGTGGGGGCAAATAGGAAATGGAAAGCAGCCGTATGGAGCCCCACACGACGGGTCGCAGAGGCTAAAGAAGGAGAGGGGGGATCGAGTCAACTTGCTGAACTCAAAGCTGTCCAGCTGGCCCTGGACATTGCTGAAAGAGAGAAGTGGCCGAAGCTCTACCTCTACACTGATTCATGGATGGTAGCCAATGCTCTATGGGGTTGGTTGGAAAGGTGGAAAAAAGCCAGTTGGCAGCGTAGAGGAAGACCAATCTGGGCTGCTGATGAGTGGCGGGACATTGCCACTAGGGTGGAGAAACTACCTGTGAAAGTCCATCATGTAGATGCCCATGTCCCCAAGAGCCGAGCTAATGAGGAACACTGAAACAACGAACAGGTGGATAAGGCTGCAAAGATAAAAGTGTCACAAATAGATTTGGATTGGCAACACAAGGGGGAGCTGTTCCTAGCTCGATGGGCCCATGATGCCTCTGGCCATCAGGGCAGAGATGCCACCTACAAGTGGGCACGAGACCGAGGGGTGGATCTAACCATGGACTGTATCTCCCAGGTAATCCATAATTGTGAGACGTGTGCTGCCATCAAGCAAGCCAAGCGGGTGAAACCCCTGTGGTATGGTGGGAGGTGGTCTAAATATAAGTATGGAGAGGCCTGGCAGATTGATTACATCACACTGCCTCAAACCCGCCATGGCAAGCGCTACGTGCTCACAATGGTAGAAGCCACCACGGGGTGGTTGGAAACCTACCCTGTGCCTCACGCCACTGCCCGTAACACCATCATGGGCCTTGAAAACCAAGTCCTGTGGAGGCACGGTACCCCTGAGAGAATTGAGTCAGACAACGGGACTCATTTTAAAAATAGCCTCATAAACACCTGGGCTAGGGAACATGGCATTGAGTGGGTGTACCACATTCCTTATCATGCACCTGCTGCTGGCAAAGTGGAGCGATGCAATGGTCTGCTAAAAACCACCTTGAAAGCTTTAGGCGGGGGGACTTTTAAAGGTTGGGAACAGCATTTAGCCAAGGCTACCTGGCTAGTTAACACCCGAGGTTCCACCAACCGAGCTGGCCCTGCCCAATCTGAACCCCTGCAAACAGCAGACGGGGATAAAGTTCCAGTGGTACACATGAGAGGCATGCTAGGGAAAACTGTTTGGATTAATTCTGCCTCAGGCAAAGACAAACCCACCCGTGGGGTTGTTTTCGCTCAGGAACCAGGGTGTACCTGGTGGGTGATGCAAAAGGATGGAGAAGCACGATGCATACCTCAGGGAGACCTTAGTTGGGGTTGAATTGCCCATAACACTGTGCCTGTATCCATATCTGTATGTATATATGTATATAATTAGAGTAATGCATGTGTGTATATAATTTAAATGTTTAAGCTCAATGTAACATGTTGGAATGGGAAAAAATTCGGTGTGGATGATGTCGGGGGTTAAGAATTTCTTCCCATTCCTGTTACTAAGCAACAAATAGTTAGATGTTTAGAGCAATCAAGTCTTTTGTAAAAGACAAAAGGTGGGCTTGGGCAAGGCAGGGTAAGGGAACACCTGGCCCTTGGAACGGGTCTCTCGTGGTTCGGACACTGAGAGGAAAGGCTGCTCTTTTTGCTTTTCGGCTGTAACCAGAGGGAATCCAACTGAGCCCTGTTTTCTCTCTTCTCCTGGCTGGGTGAGCTTTGATTCAACCTTTCTCCCCACTGGGAAGGGCACGTTTCCCCCGGGCTGCGTTTTCCTCGCAGCTGCTGCCGGGAGAGTCCTGCTGCCGGGAGAGCCTGGCTGCCTCTGCCGCCCGCCCCTGCCCTCTGCCGCACGAGACCGCGGCGTCTGCTGTGACTGCAGAAATCCTTGCTACCTCGCTATGTGGCCGGGGAGAGCCAGCTCCTGCCCCTGCCGCCCTGCTTTCTCGCCGCTCCGAGCTGCTTTGCTGCCTGCTTTCTCAGCTCTCTGCCATTACCGGCTGCCATTACCAGACCTGACCCTGCGCCACAGCGCCACCTGCAGCCGCTCGGGAGTCATCGCACCTGCCCTGCCCGAGCCGGGAGCTCAACAGCGCCCCTGCTGCCTTCAACTGTGATTGCACCACACGGGAAAAGGCTCAGCAGCTCACAAGATCATCTGCTGTTGGTCTTCTGGTTCTAGTTCTGGTTGCTATTATTGTTATTGCTTGTTTATAGATACTAGTAAAGAACTGATATTCCTTTTTTCCCCATACCTTTGCCTGAAGGCCCTTGATTTACAAAATTGAATAATTCGGAGGGAGGGAGGAAAGGAAATCTCATTCTCTGTCCTGGGGGAGGGTTCAACCTCTCTTGGCAGACACCTGTCTTTCAAACCAAGCCAGCATGACCTTGAGAAATCACATTCTCTGTCCTGGGGGAGGGTTCAACCTCTCTTGGCAGACACCTGTCTTTCAAACCAAGACACCGAGTGATGCCTGGAACATTTTATATTCAAGTCTCTGGGTCTGATTGTTTCTCAAACACCCCAAGAAAGATTCTTGCAGTCAGGCACTGGAGAAAACCACTATTTGTTACATTATTAGCAAGCTGCTTTGGACTGTTTTTGCCCATAAATGTTTCCACTTGTTTTCCTTCTCAGAACCTTCCCTGGATTGACCTGGCATCTGTGCCACTGAGAAAGTCTCTCTTTAGCCAGCTGCTAGAAAAGAGAGAACTCGACTAGATGACATCTGATGCCTGCTGCTCCTACTAGTACCAGGCACCCTCCTGGAGACTGGCCTACAAAGCAATGTGGGCTAGTCAGCATCAAGATATATCTCACTTCAGCTGTAGTGGAGCCCAGTGTGATGCTGGATGACAAACCTCCATTCTCCACAGCTGCTTCCCAACATTTTCTCAGAAATTCCAGAGGAAACTGCTGTGTATGATTCTAAATCTTCATAAACCATAATGAAGCCCATGTGGAATGCTTTTGCTGAAATCTCATCCCAGACCCCTCATGGGACTGAGCAGTGTAAGAACCAGCACTGTTTACTCTCATATTCTTAAAACTATTCCAGCCCAATAACCCTATGTTTGCATTTTCTTCTATGGGTTTCCCTCTCTAGACTACTCAGCAACTTGCTTATGCCTGGCTGCCTGACTTTTCTATTCTTTTGTCTGAATTTGCTTATTACACATAGTTTTTTGGCCTATGAATTACTTCAGTTTCACTGTATTTCTATTGCAGCTTCAATACAAGCTTGAATCACAAAATCAAATTACAGTTATTTTGTAGTGGCTACAGCTTTGGTCTGTGTTGGTTTTGATTGGCCCCAAACATGGGTGAAGTGTTTTTGTATCTAGAAGAAATTTGGAGCCCTAAGGGGCTGTTTGTAGTAGGCCTAGGGAGGGTGTCTGAGGGGTGGGGGTGTGGCACAAAGATCCAAAGCCTGTGTGACAAAGTGCAAGTTCTGGAGGTTTTTGCATCAAGTCCAGCAGAGCCAATCTCTGATGGCTCTGAAGAGTGATGGACCGTGCTGCTGGCCAGGATTTGGGCCAATTGGAGGTGCTGGTTACGCTCTGGCTGGCACAGTATTTAAGGAAAATTCAAAACAAAGCAGGCACACACTTCTTTCACTTCTTTGTAGTTGGAAGAAGAGGAGGTAGAGGTGAAAATATGTGAGGGAGAACAGCATAGAGATTGCCAAGGTCAGTGAAAAAAAGAAAAAAGAAGAGAAAGAAAGAATTGCTCCAATGCTTTCCCCACTTTTTGAGCTGGCACATCTGCTAGCTGTCAGTGAAAGCTATGGGGGGGGAGCAAGAGAAGTTTCTCAACACCACATTATAAGAATCCATAAAGATGCAGAAATTCACCCACAGCCCATACTTAAGAAGAGCAGAGTGGATGCCTAGAAAAGACTGTGAACCAGTGGAAGTCTCATCTAAGAGTTAAAACTGCAAAAGGCCTTGACTGGAGAGAGAGAAAGGAGGCCTTGCTCCTGAAATAGAAGCAGCCTGGCCCACACTCAGCTTCCGGAGAGTCTTGACAACACCTTGCTGGACAAAAAAAACTCATGTTGCAGCAAATTTCGGAGTGAGATGTTGCTCATGAGATTAGAACCGCGCCAAAGAAGTTCCCCAGAGGACTGTGTCTCGTGAAAAACCCTAGCTAAGTAGAGAACCTCTTTTCCTGATTAGACTGACCAGAGGACCCCTCTCCACCCTGCCCCAGCCCCTGTCTGTGTTGCTAGTTTAGAAAGAGGGAAGGGGGTGAGTGCAGAGACTGCTTCTTAAGAGAGTGGGGGTGAGAGCAGAAAACTGTCTGGAGAGAGAGAGAAACAAGTAGAAGAGATAAAGAGTATTTGTAGTAAAAGAATTGTAAGTGATGAATAAATTTGAGAATCTGCTCTATGAACTGAAAAGAGACCCCACACCCTGCCCCCCACCTGGCTTGTGGATTGTAAAAGAAGAAAAGGAGTGAATACTATAGGTTCGCAGAAGAGAAGAGAGTGAACAAAAACTGTATGAAAAGTTTATTTTTTTTTTTTGCCTGCATTTATCCTCAATTCTGTTAAGTAATTAAACACTTTTTGCAACTTTAAGCTTGGAACCTAGTTGCCCTCTTTACGTGTGTCCTCCTGGCAATGTCCAATCTCAAACCCATGACAGGTGCAACAAA
>JAKEPQ010000876.1:0-56124 GCA_024500445.1 Entomyzon cyanotis
GGCATCATGACAAATAAACATACAAACAGAAGCGGGAAATCTGCATGGCCACACTTGAGATGGGGGGAACTACTGTCAAACTGCTCCTGTTTCAGAGCTCCCTATTGTGTCCTGATGTTACCACATTCTTCCTTACCCCTGTAGATGCATTGGCTGTGGATCACCTCATGTGCTTGTCTGATGCTGGAGTTGTGATTTTCCTCTCATGAGTCACTTGCAGAGCTCTAGTACCAGCTGACACCTTAGAGCACACCCAAAATCATCTTGGCCTTCTCCCAATATTCTTCTCCCTGAGGGTTTTGCATGGGTATGTTGTTGCTCATCACTGCCCTCCCAGTGCTCTCCTGCCATGCCTCTGTCAGGACCTCCCTCCTCTTCACAGCCTTTTCCTCTCCACTGCACCTCTGTCAGGATTAGAGAGCCCTTAACACAAAATGCTTCACCATGCTCCATCAGGTAGAAAAGGGGCCACTGAGTCCTGGTCACAGGGTAAAGAAACCTCCTTGAGTTTACAACCCTTATGGCAATGGGGCTGTAGATGTCAGGGCCCAGCTCTTCCCCAGCTTGTGTTAAACCCACAGGGACTGATGGATCCGAAATAACATGCTCCTCTTTCACCAAGGGCAGGTTGCAGAACGGAGATGTTTGGGGCAGTTTTGCCAGCAGGAACACGGTATGAGGGGACTTGGGAGGGTGTTTAACATGGAGCTGTCCTCCTAGGTGATGGGCTGACAAAGGCTCTTTGGAGTGCCAAGCAGTGCTGGCTGTTCACCCTGAGTTCCTCAAGCATACCAGATAACACTGCTGGGGAGCACATACCTGCTTGGCTACAGCACACAGCTGCATGGGGGGTCTTGTCTAACAGCACAGGGGAGGCAGAGGAGAGTGTTATTCCTGCTGGCTACAACAAACACTATTTTTACATATCCCAGACATGGACAACTATCCCCATGGGGTGCTTGAAATGCTGGAATTCACCAGCTGTTTTCTTTGGACACTGGTGCATTGTATCTGGACAGAAAGTGAGTCATTCTGCTGGACTGGGCACATCTGCTTCTCTGCTGCGCCAAGGAAACTTTGCCCACTACTAGGACCTCTGCCTGTTTTATAAACAGCAAGGCTGTTTGCCCTGGTTTGTGACCTCTAGAGGAGAGAATGAAGGCGACTCAGCCAGGGTCATGGGGGAGCTGGGGCAGAGCAACTTCTCAGGCTCCAACCTGCTGGCTTCATCGCTGTCCCACCCTTCTGAGGGTCCCCACCAACTCTGAGCAGTGGAATAAAATACACAGCATAAAATCCCAGCACATAAGGCAAGTGATAGGCCTCACCCAAGAAGCTGTCTTACAGAGAGGGCATGGCCCTCAAAGAGAAATACCTCAAGTAACAGATGCTGTACAGAGTGCCCATGAGGTGCTTAGTGCATGGTGACTGCACACAGGACCCAGGGTTGCTTTCACAGAGACTTAGCTGTGGAGCAGTTCCTGGGAGCAGCCAGCAGCTTTGAACCCTTATGGGATGTCACTGTCCAGTTTGGAAATTATTTTATAGATGGGTTTCTTCCAGGAGGGGTCAGCATCCTTGCCTGCCCTGACAGCACTGAAGAACTCCTGCAGTGTCAGGCTGGCCACATCCAGGAACCGCCCTGGCACCTGCAGCAAGACAGGCAATGGCACCACCATGTCCCTGGTTCCTCATTACACCCCAAATTCCACCACCCCCTTCCTCCACATCCCCCTCCTCACCTCAAAGTCATTCCCCTTGTTATAGTGCGTGTTGAGGGCACAGAAGAGCTCTGAGTCCCGGGAGACCTGGAGGGTGCAAGCATCCACAACACCCTCCAGCAGGGCCTGCCAGGCAAACTTCTCCACCTGTATGTAGTAAAATTCACGGAAGTTGCTGAACCACTTGATAAGCTGGGAGGTGATGCAGCAGCTGAACTGGCAGGGGGAGAACCAGAGGATGGTGTTATGCCAGCTTGGATCCTCCCTACCCACGAGCTCCTGCAAACCCAGCCCTGCCCCAAGGCCGCAAAAGCACCAGCTGGGGCCATGATATGGGGGTGTCCGTGGTGCTCTCCACACTGAGATTCGGATCCCAGCTGCCCTGCAGTGGGGAGGCACATTCATTAAGTGCTTTAATGTGAATATCTCAATCGCACAGAGTGAAGACCTGACAACCCAGTCTGCCACAGCCCTGTGCACCTGCTCCAGGGCAGCCCATGCTGAAATGGGTGCTCTCCCCCATCTCCTGCCAGCAAGGCAGGGGGGCACAAGAGCAGCCCGTTCCTCATTGCTCCCCAGGAAGGCAGGCTAGGTGCCATACCACATGGGAGCCCTGCTGAGCACCAGCTCCGGCTGCTGCTGTTTTACCTGCACATCAAGGAAGTAGGTCTTCAGCAGAGTGGGGCTGGGGTAGCGGGTGAAGAAAAACATCAGCTTGGCCTTCTTCAGGTGCCCGGGAGTCAGCGCCTCCTGCATCTGCCTTGGGGTCAAGGAAAACCTACACATAGCAAACCCTGAGCTCAGCATGTCCCTGAGCACCAGCCCTGACACACACATGCGTCGTGTCCACGATAACCCCTCACCATGGCCTGTCAGTGGAGCAGAGAGGGTTCATCCCTGGCTGGATAGACACTGGTTTTTCCATTCAGCATCCCTGAGGAAGCTAATGCTCCCCACAGCACTTCACAGTCTGGTGAGAGCTGGAATTTCCATGAGACACCTGTTCATGGCTTAGGATGACAGGACCCCCAGTATGGTCTAAGAGCAGGCTTGGTAGCTCCTGACTTATACCCACAGCTACACTACAGCATCTAACCAACCCGGAGGAGCAGCAGTACCTCTCCTTGGCTTAGGACCCCTTTCCTGCCCATACTTTTTAGCCCCCGATGGACCAGCAGGAACCTTGGCCTTGTGGAGAGCAGCAGGGGCAGTGCCAAGCTGTGGCTCCAGAGGGCAAGGGGAGTGCATTCCCCAGGGACCTCTAGCTGCCCCCAAAGGATATATGGGTCAAGGCAAAGGGCGCTCCATCCATCGCACCTGGCAGCTCACTTTGGCAATCCCTGCCAGCTGGCAGTAGTGCCAGGCTCTCCATGTTGGCAGGGCTTAGGGGCAGGGGATGGGGCTGTTGCTGTCTCACAATTGATGACCTCAGTTTAATAGTTCCCCAGTGCAAGTTATGGGGCTCTGGACAACCCCTCTCCAGAGTAGATGGGCTCTCATGAGAGTCACTGCCCCAAAGGCTGTGCTGGCCATAGCCCAACAGCTGGCTCAGCAGCTGGCTGTCCTGGACAGGGGTGGCTGAGCCCAGTGAATAACCCATGTTGGGTATCTGAGATGATTTTCTGACCCCCTTTGAACTGAAGGAGCCAGCATAAGAGCCAAGGCTCTTCCCCAAAGCTCCTGGCAGAACCTCAACCTGGGGTGTGCCCAGTGAGCCTGGTGCACTCATGTGAGATGGCTTAACAAGTGGCTTTCTGCATTTCCCACCAGCAGAATACTGTCCCCTGGCATCTGGCCCCAGCGCTGGAAGGCTGTCGTGCTGCTTCTGGATGTGACTCTCTGCCTTTGGCCAGACAGTCTTCAGGACAGAGTCCACTACCTGGGACATCACCACAGCCAGCTCATGCTTCAGTGCCTGTGAGAGGATCCTCACTTCCAAGGGCAGGCCACCCATGTCACCTCTTTCCACAGCCTCCTCCAGCCCACATACCTCCAGGACGCTCCTCCTGAGAGGTGCTTTGTGTGGGTTGCTGGTGGTAGTGGCATTGTCCTTGTTCAGTCTGTCTCCAGGCTTTCCAGGCAGGGGCCGCACTTTCTCAGAATCTTCCTGGGTTTGGGCGGCATCCTCAGAGTCGCAGACCTGGTAGAACTTCTCCTAAAACCACCTCAGCTGCTGCTCTAGAAAGCAGAGCTGCTCTTTCAGCTGCTGGCAGCCCTTGGCACGGGAGCTGCCCCCTGTGGGAGCCACTTGTCCTGCCCCAATGCCCTGCTGGGGCACCTTTGGCTTCCTCTTGCTCTCCTGGGGCATCTCACTGCCCCCCTCCCTGTCATGCCTAAAAGCTGCCTTCAGGCTTGTGTCAAATGCCTGAAGGGTTGGTGGGAGGGTCATGCCCTGGATGATGCTCTCCACCCTGGCCTGCTTGGCTCGTAAGTGCTGGTCAGAGAGCTGGTCCCCATCACCAGCACAGGGCACGGGAGGCAGGGCACGGTTCCTGGGGAAAGGCAGGGCTTGTGCTTCTACTCCAGGATGTGCACTACATTTGTAGTCATGAGGCAGGACCACTGCCTGAGAGGAAGGGAAAAGGATGGTGGGATCCAGGTTCCTGCCAACCACTGTGGGGCTGAGGAGCTGTGGTATCAGGGTTGCACTGGGGGAAGGCAAGAGAGAGTCAGTCTGGAAACAGGGCTCCAATTTCAGCCCCTGGCCATGCTCTGAAGTGGCACCGTCTCTGTCCTGCTCAAAGCCAGTCCTGCTGTCCATTGTATCTTCGTCCTGCTTGGACAGACTGGCAGGCTTCCCAGATGTTTGGTGTTTCAGCCTGGTCGTGGTGTGAAACTGGAGAAAGAGCAAGAAACAGGACCTCATGCAACAGTTTTTCAAGCACACGGCCAGAGATTTTTCCTCCCAGGTTTCCATGGCATCCCTGTTCCCCTGCAAAAACTATATCACCACAGAATGACCCAAGCAGAAACCTCCAGGTGATGCAAAACCTGTGAGCAGATTGTCGGGTGTCACACGACAGCAACAACGCCCTGGGCACTGCCACAGCTCCCACGCAGGGCATTCATCCAGCCAGGCATTCATCGTGCCCAGAGTACATTTCACCTGCTTTGGGCCCTGGATGTGCCTGGCAGCACAAACTTCCCACACCACCAACTGCGTCTGCACCAGAGGCATTTGGGGAAAGTGCCCTCTGGGCTTGTGGACTCGAGCATGAGGGCAGCACGCACCAGGCAGAGCCCTCTGCCACATACACCTGGGCAAATGGGTGGGTTTGAGTGCTCCTGAGTGCTGGCAGAGCACAGAACAGCAGCTGCATCCCTGGTGAAGACATTCACGGCATACAGCTGGCTAGGCCATGGGTGCTGCCGCTTCTGCCGGCCCCAGCATCCACCAGCAGAGCCCCCAGGGCGCGAGGATGGATGGCAGCACTTGGGGGCTGGGCCAGCACAAACAGGCTGGTGGAAGGGGGCACGGAGAGGGTAAAAGGGCAATGTGACCTGCTGTGAGTGGGACGCACCAAGATGTTCAGGCTAACACAACACGGGGTTCCTAAGTGCTCGGCAAAACACCGAATAAAAGAAATGAGGATGAGGATTATCAGGGGAACAGAAAAAATACTGAGCCAGCAGCCCCAGGCTTAAAATCGTCATGCTGACTCCAAGCAGGGATCCACCCCCACCACTCATTCCCTCACTTGGACAGCTTTGCAAAAGAAGATGCAAAACATTGTATCCTAGGCAATTACACAGTAACTGTCCCTGTGGGATGCTTCTTCCATATCCACATTAATCAGCAGTAGCTTTGCACCACTAAATTAGGACAGCTCTTGTCTTTTCCAGACACCTTTAAAGTCTGAGATTCTTTTGCTACTCCCAGAAATGCCTGATCATTTTCAACACCATCAGTCTCCTGTCCCTGTAACTGTTTGCTCCACACCAAGTCCTCCGGGTAGTGTAGAAAATGGGTTTCTTCTCAGTGGTTTTTAGCAAGTTGCCTTTCTTCAAACATCCCTGAATTCCAGGCAGGTGTCTGAGTGAGCTCTACCTTTTGCAAAGCTCTAGTCTTGACAAACCAAGTATTTTCTGGATTATCTGACACCACTTGTAGATCTCCTGTGTTGTCTCCCCACCCCTCCTGACCATTCAGGTTTCATTTTCCTAACAGTCTGCTGTGGGGTCTTTCAAACTGCTCAGTTTATCCACAGCCAGCACGAGGCCAGGGTGCTGGCAGCTTTCAGCATCATGCCTTGCCCTTATGTTACAAGCTTCACCACTGCCTGCAGCTGCCCCTTAACCTGCCATCTGCATCCAACAAAGTCCCACAGCAAACATATTGTGGTCATAGATTCCATCCACCCTTAATCTTTTCTGCAATGGCGTGGACTCAAGACAGCTGGTCCTGTAACCTCACTCGTTTTTTTTACAGAAACACCTTCTTTTGACACTTGCTCACATTTTCTCATGTCTGCTGTGCTCAACAGCAAGGTCAGGAGCCCCTGTGCTGAGGCTTCCCAGCCCCCCAGAACCTGGGTGATACACCCCTCGTAAGCAGATCAACTCAGAGCTGTCAAGGCAACTTCCACTTGCTTAAGGTTTCCAGCACCACCATCTTTCTTCTGGAGATTTGGAGGAAGGGAGCAGAGCGTGTGGTCCCAGGCCATGGCGGCTTGCTGTGGGTGACCCTGGCTCCCCCTCACAGCGTCCCCAGCCCCGCAGGACCAGGAGGTGCTGCCCTAAGCAAACTCCTCCTGCTGATGCAGCTCTTTCCCCACCAAATTAGCAGGTATGTGCTTCAGTTCCTACTCTTACTACCAGCTGTCACTAGTGCCGCCTTCCAGAACACTAAAAAGCAGCCGAGATGCCTCTTACCTGAAGGAAAAGACAGGAACGAAATGAAGATGCTCAGAAGAGAAGGCCAAAACTTTGCCTTTTCCAAAACTGGAGCCACCCCACATGGGCTCCTCAGGTGCTTCTCGGTGGGACAGCCGTGCACGGAGCAGCCTGCCGTCCCTCCAGCACTGCAATCCCCTCCAGAGCCTATCCCAGCCGCTGCGTCCCTCTCTCCCGCGGCAGCGCTCCCCGAGCCGCTCGCAGCTCCCGGGGAGCGCGGTACCGCCGGTGGGCACCGGGAGTGCGGGGTGCCGCAGGAGCAGCGCCGGCGCGTCCTTCTGCTGCGCTCAGGGCCTTTTAAGAGGGAGTGGGGAGGCCGGAGGCAGCCAACCAGCTGGGAACGACTTCTGAATATGCAGATGGACATCCAGGAGGTCAGGTCCGACATCAGCGTCCAGCCACCTTCCTTGCTGTCTCCCACAATCATAGCCCCTGGAGTAAGACGGGCAAGGGCTGTCAAGTGCCGAGCTGCTGGCTGCCCAAGTGGGCAGAGGCCCAGAAGAGCAATTTTGCCCTAGAATTTGGCCTGGACACCCCTTTCAGGATCCAGGATGGTGAACTGTTGGTGAGACGATGCAAATAGTCCAGGCTGACAAACAGTGCCACAGGCAAGGAAGGAGCTGGCCCAGATCCCACCAGCTACCCATCTTCTATGGAAAGTGCCCAGGCCTTTCCAACATCCCCCACCATGGGGGCACAGAGGCATTTTGGCTGGCCTGGAGGTCTGCAGCGTAGGACATGGCCAAGCAATGGGACAAACAGTAACACAGAATCCCTTGCTTGTCACAGGGTGCTTTAGAGACAGTGCCAGCAGAGCTGGTGTGAAAAACGAGGTTCACTCTCCTGTTGAAATTTAAAAGTTTAATAAAAGACAATAGGGGACACCAAACAATAAAGCAAAGAAACAGCGCTGGGTGCTTGGCCCTGGGCCAAGAAGCACACCTGCCATTGAGGGAGTTGTCTTAAATACTCTTTGTATTGCGTCAGCCTTATGCCTATTCATAAGCATTCATGCATATTCAAACTTTTCTCAAAACTATTTTGCATGTTCCAAGAACTGTTTTGCATGGCTCCTCCTTGGTCCCGCCTTTTTAGAGCATGCGCTTTTTCGGCTGTGGTTTCTTCCAGTCTTGGTTATCGTCTCCCAGTTTGGGCTTGGGTCCATAGTCCTTGCATCTGGTTATAGGCTGATAGTCAGGTATCAGTGGCAGGTCTTCTTTTTGGGTGTTATCCAGTCAAACAGGTAGTGTGGTTAGTAAAGGAAAGTCTTTTAAACTACTTTTATTAGTTTTTACTACTATATCGAAATCTAGTTCATAACAGAAATTAAAACTTTGGTTATATACCTCTATCTTTATGACAAGACTACTTCTGTAAAAAGAATAAAACCATACACACAATGAATATCTACGAAAAGCCAACACTATATTATTATGTATTTATCACAGCTGGCATCACTCCCAGCTGAGCACATCCCAACCTCAGACCCAGGATAAACCCACTTGCCCCAGCAGCACATGTGGTGGTCAGACAATTCTCCTCATGCAGGATCTGCAGATGGGTGGACAAAGTCTAGCCATGAATGCCACTCCTGGGACTTGTGGTGGTTTTGATTGGCCCAAAACATCAGTGAAGTATTTTTTAACATCTAGGAGAAATTTGGACCCCTCAGAAGCTGTTGTGGTAGGCCTGGGGAGGTGTCTGAGGGGTGGGGAGTGGCACAAAGATGGCTCCTGTGTGTCCTGAGTGAAGGTTCTGGAAGTTTTTACATCAAGTCCAGCAGAGCCAATCTCTGATGGCTCTGAAGGTGATGGACATGCTGCCGGCCAAGTTTGGGCCAATTGGAGGTGCTGGTTATGCCTCTGTGAAAACATATTTAAGAAGAAATCAAAACAAAGCAGGCACACACTTCTTTCACTTCTTTGTAGTTGGAGGAGGAGGAGGTGGAGGTGAAAATATGTAGAGGGAGAACAGCATGGAGACGCCAAGGTCAGTGAAGAAGGTGGGGGAGGAGGTGCTCCCAGTGCCAGAGCTGAAAACTCTCTGCTAGCCGGGGTGAAGGCCATGGGGGAGCAGGAGGTTCCCCCTGCAGCCCATGGAGTCCACAGGAGTGCAGAAATCCACCCACAGCCCATGCCAGAAGAGCAGGTGGATGCCTGAAAAAGACTGTGAACCAGTAGGAGTCTCATCTAAGAGTTAAAACTGCAAAAGGCCTTGCAAAGGAGAGAAAAGCCTTGCTCCTGGGATGGAAGCAGCCTGGCCTCAGCTTGGGAGAGTCTGCACAGCACCCTATGGACAAAAAGACTCACACTGCAGCAGAATTCGGGCGGGATGTTGCTTGTGAGATTGGACCCATGCCAAAGAAGTTCCCAGAGGACTGTCTCTTGTGGGAGGGACCCCATGGCTAAGTAGAGAACTCCTCTCCCTGATTGGACTGACCAGAAAACCCCTCACCCGCCCCCTGTCTGTGTTGCTGGTTTGGAAAGAGGGAAGGGGGGTGAGCGCAGAGATTGCTTCTTAAGAGGGAGGGGGTGAGAGCAGAAAAAACTGTCTGGAGAGAGAGATAAGTAGAGATAAAGAGTATTTGTAGTAGAAGAATTGTGGTGATGAATAGATTTATGGACCTGCTCTGTGGACTGAGAAAATACCCCACACCCTGCCTCCCTACCCGGCTTGTTGATTATAAAGGAGGAAAGGGGGTGAATAAAATGCGTTCGTAAGAGGGAGGGGGGGAAGTGAACAAAATAATGTATGAAAAGTTTATTTTTGCCTTGCATTTATTCTCCAACTCTGTTAGGTAATTAAATCACTTTCTGCAACTTTATGTTGGAGCCTGCTTGCCTTTTTCTTTTTCTGTGCGTCCTCCTCCTACCAGTGTCCTATCTCATTTGACTCATGAGATTGGTGTGTGTTTTTATAGTTTTTTTCTTTCCCCTCTCCTACACATCTGTAACAGAAGAGAGCTGGAGTGTCAGCATTTAGTCAGGGTCAAACCCTGACAGACTTCATCTGGTTTGCCTCCACATGCTTACTGAGCATGGCAATGTTTAGTTTATTCACTGAGTAGGCAGGAGGCTGTGGTTTAAAGCAGGTGACATCAGGTGGTCAATATTGTTCAAGGATATTATCCTTTGAAAGACCGATCGCAGAGAAATCCCTGGCAGAGAGCCTTTCTGGCTTGGCTACTATTTATTAGAGCAGTCAGCTCATCCTCAAAGCCTCAGAGACTGTCCCCTGTTGATTTCTATTCAACCTCTTTCCTTTGAAAATGATTTTATATTTTGAAGCTTGCAGTTTACCATTCATATATTATTAAACAGTGGCTAAATTAAGCACATGTGCATAACCCAGACTTGGCTCCTTGAGAGATGCCTGGATGCCAGACAGCCCTTTATAACTTTCCCAGGCTAATTCTCACCATCTGTAAATAGGTTCCTTGGGTTTTCTTCCAGCTGTGGTTCCCTGCCTGGAAGCAGGCAGAAAACAGAAGCTAGCTGGGGGATTCTCAAACGTTTTCAACACACAGAGCACACCTGGAGAACAGGGCTTACTTATGGACTCACTTTCCTGTTTGCCACAGTGAGATGACCTCATTGCCCATCCATTTCTAAGCATGCAACATCCCACTAGCTGATGCTTGTGGCAATATCATTCCCCACGAGCTCAGCTCCAGTTTGCCAAGGCAAGCAGGAAAACGACAGGTAACACTGCCTGGCAGCAACTGAGCTCAGAGACACTTCAGAGACCAAGTCAGAGAAGTGGGTATTTGCTTTATTCGAAGCACCGGGTGTGGGGGAATTGTTTCCACCAAACACACATACCTCAGAACCCCAAAGACACAATGTTATAGGTAAAATCATGAATATTAATTACATTCTTCAGGATAAGAGTGGTTATACAAATTACTTCTCATAAGTCATTAATATTGCTAGCGATTTCTTGTGCTCAATGGCAAAAGGATTCCTTTTGCCCCCTTTTATCTTGATAAGATTAAGGGAATCCACAAGGCCAGAACTGACGGGCGCCGTGCTGGTGGAAGGGCTAAAAGCTCAAAGAAACAAGGATGGTTGAAGTGCAAATAGATTTGGGTTTTCTATTTGACTACTCCTTTCTCACAACCCAGAGCTGGTTCAAAGAAGAGCGTCATGAAACGGCACTCTTTGTAATACGTAGGGTTATTTATTACACATATACATATATTATTACATATAATAACATGTATATATACATATACGTGTTTATAAATAAATACATGTAATACATAGATGTTTTATATACGTGTGATCTATACATAATAATACGTAATATAACATATACTATATTACATATAATGTATTAATCCAATATTATTACATATGTGGTAATACGTAGGAATAAGATGACCACATTCCCGTCCCCTGGCCGCCCCTGGCCCCCAGCCCCGCCCCCGCCCGCGGTGGTTCCGCCCCCTGGCCGCGCTCCCCGCCTCCTGGGGAGGTTGGTCCGGCCCCGCGCGCTTCCGGCACGTGCCGGGCCTGCTTCCGGTGTCCGCCCTGCGGCCCCTCCCGCCGCCGCCGCCGCCGTGATGGTGCCGCTGTGGCGGTCCCGCTGCCTCGGCCGCGCGCTGGGCCGCTCGCTGCGCGCCCTCCGACAGGTACCGCCCGCGGGCACCGGCCGCGGGGAGCGGGGCGGCGAGGGAGGGCAGTGGCTGGGCGGGCGAGGTCGGCGGCGCCAAGGGCACCGGGACGCGTCCCCTGCCGCCCGGCGCTCGGCACCGCCGCCCCGGGAGCACGGCAGGGCCGGGCACAGGGAGGGGCGGCGGGGCTGCCCCCCGGCAGGGGCCGCGGTGAGCGCGGCGCTGTCCCTTCCCAGCGGGTGCCGCTGTCCCGCTGCCGCCCGGCCCGGCCAGGCCCGGCCCGGCGGGAAGGGCGGCGGTGCCGAGCGCCGGGCAGAGCTGACAGGCAGGAAGGGCTTCCGACCGCCGCCGCCCTCGCCTGTCAGTGGCTGCAGTGTCTGGGGCCCTCGCTGTTGGCAGCCACCGGCCTGCGGTGGCAGAGATCCCCATGGCCGGGGTGCGCCCGGTGCAGGAATAGCAACAAATCGGTATCTGGCCTGTTGTTTAATTTCTGTGCTCGGTTTTCATGGCAGTCATTGAACCGCTGCAAACGGCGGTAACCTCTACCGGCTGCACCGTAGGCTGACAGAGCCCAATACCTGCTTAACCCTGGGGCTGCCCCTGGCCAGCTGGGTCCTGTCATTCAGCGACTGCTGGACACATCTTCCGTTTAAATAGCAAACGTGCACAGCTTCATGTGCACACACATGTATGTACATACCTACAGGATGAGAAAGATCGCTTCTCTTCCAGGTGACCAGCTGGAGCCTTAGAGCATGAGACTTAGTTTTCGCCGTCCTGTAAATGTAGGCGAGCAAGTGTTGGCAACTGATTGTAATGTAATGACAGATTTGTGTTTATAAATACGTGTGTACACATGTAAAACTGCATTATGAACAACTTAAAAGTAACTATATAGTTACATTTTGGTATACATATATGCAGTGACAAATTCATTATAATGCATTATTTAAATGGCATTTTAGGAATATTTACACTTTGTCAGCTCTCAGTGGTGCTGTGTAATTATACAGAACAGGGAGAAGTCAGATGGAGTAGTCAAACCTTTTACCAAACTAGTCTGAAAATCACGAGGTTTTAGCTGAATGCTAGTAAAGTAAGATAATTTTAGTTAACCTGTTAGATGTACTGGAAAAGTTGTAGTAGTAGTTTGAATCTCATTTGAGCAGTGATATGGGAAGTAGGTTTTGATTATGGGATAATACAGGCTTTTTGGAGAGATAGTAAGAAATTCCAGAACTTGGCAAACCTCTGATGGCAGAAGTGAGAACAGTAGACAAGTACAAAATTCAGAAGTGGAGGATTGAGTGGGAGAAGAGTGGAGTCAATGAGACTAAGGAAGGGTTGACTGGATTTTGACTGTCTGTAAAAGAAGAAAAAGTCCTGAATTCATGTATCAAGTAGAAACCATGAATGTGCATCAATAGCCTGTAGCATGTAAGACTCAGGCAGGCAGGCATTGAAGGATGATGTGAAAAAGTCCAGAGAAGAGCCAGTCTGGAAAAGAATGGTTTGATCAGGAGCTGCATGCAATGCTTTGAGAATCAGATCCTTCTGTTTATCTGGGGAGGAGTTTGTAAGGAACTTTTTCTGCCCTGATTGATCCTCCCCTCATGCTAGAGGAGTGCTCATCCTGTTGTCTTAGTAACAGTATCTTTCGTCACTCAGCGTTGTTATCTCCATCCCATCTTGGCATCTGCCCTCGTATGCTATATATAATTGTGTTGATATCCATGAAAGCCATGCAGTGGGGTTTCTGTGTGTAGCAGTGGTTTGTGCTCATCCTTGTTGAAGCAGCAGCTGCTTTGCTCTGAAGAAGCCATGGCTGGAGAACCAATCGCTGCTTTGCCTGTTGTTGGAGCTGCACGGCACTGGCCTTCTGGTTTGCCTCTGTTGAAATGAGTTGCACTGTCCTGTTCATCAGATTCTTTACCTGAACTGGTCCCTCACTGTTGGTATACAGGCAGTTACTTTAGCTGATGTATTCCATCATTTATTTCAGTGTATAGTGACCTACTGGAAGATTATGGCTCCTTGAAAGGTGTGGCCTGGGATGGTGCAAGCCAGGGTCACTTTGACATAATAACAGTTATAAAAACAATTCTGAGAAGTCATGTGAAGCGAGAGGGAAAAGTTAATCATTTGGTACATGAGTCACTGGTTAATTAGACCAAGACTTTTTTCCCCAAGTGAAGGCTGTCTTTTTAAAGTGACCCAAAGTGCTAATGCCAGGTAGCAAAACTGAAATATTTCCATTCTCACTGAAAAAGCTCCAGTAGGAGGCAAAGGGCAGATTTAGCCTAGTGATCCAGGAGCAGGTGCAATCAGAATGATTGCTTCCAGGGAGAAAAGGAACAGGAAGCAGCCCTGTCAGGTGTCTCCTGAAGCTGCATGTCCATCTCTGAGGTACTGTAGTTAAGAGATAGACACACAGCAGTTCTGCAGAATGTGAGCCAGAGAAATCTTGAGTATCTTTTATTAGTGGCTTCCTCATCACATTAAGGTCTTCCCTTAATATCTTAACCTAAAAGACAGAAGAGTAGAGTGATACCAATTTTCTCCTTAATTTTGTTGCAGTTGTGGAACACAGACTTGACACGGCTCATGGAAGAGAGCTGCAGATGTGTTTTCTCACAACCATTTATTTTAGGACAGGCCTTCCAAACTTTTTTGTTTGTTGGTTTTGTTTTAACTCCACGGTAAACTGGTCCTAGGCAAATAAAAGCGTCTGGGTTTGTTTCAGTCTGAGGCTGTTCCTTTCTTAACAATTTATTGTCCAGCATGCTAGGAATGCCTTTAACCACTCTTTTTAATAAAAGCACCCAGGAAAACATTAATGGGTAGAGGGGAACTCAGGTCACTTGATGCTCTGTTTGTGATTGACTCCATGTTATCTGGGACACTACAGAAAGTGGGAAAAATTTTATCAATACAGAGTGCTGAGGATTGTGGTGCTCTACAAGGCTGACCCAGTGGAGTTAGGCTAGAGTTTGTCTTACTGATCCTGGCTTAGGGCTGGCTCTACACAAACCAAATCTGAGTTAGCAGGGGCCAGTGCTGCACCAAGATTAGGTGTTTACAGAGCCTGCAAAGCACTTCTTGCTTTCCCTTACCCAGCCAGACTTGGAGCAGGAGCTCCAGTGGGCCCTGCCAGAAGCTGGTTTTGCAGGACTGTTGGTTCAGGATCGTTGATCCCTGCAGTGGACTGGCAAGCAGGGTAGCTGCATGATGTAGTGCTGGAGCTTAGCAGTAAGTTAGACTGGCTTCCTGTGTCCTTGGCACAGCTAATCATAACCCTGTTGAATTGCCCATTGATTATTGAGTTGACTCTGTGTTAATAACCAAGAAGCCAAATCCATTTATAAGCTTGGATAATTAAACCACCAAGGGCTTGATTCCAGGCCTGTTAGTAGTTTTGATATGACATGTTCATTGAATATGTTTTTGTATGCTACAGCACTGAGTCCTGTAGATGGTGTGCCAGGCTTAAGTATTTTGTTGGTCCTTGGTCTCTGTGTTGTCTTGCCACACAACTCCTCAAATTATTTTGATATCTAAGGTCAGTTGTATCCTATCCTGCTTGCTTTGCTGAAGCTGAAATCAGGGCTTGTATTCAAACTTCAGATGCTGAAGGTGTGAAGGAAATCTAGTTTTACCTCTTACCTTAGCTGCAGGATAAGGGTGCTTTGAGCTCTTGAGTTGCTGTTGTTCTAAGCCAGTCAACTGTATTTTAGTAATGGTTTCGGTGCTATTTTCCTATTGCTTTTAAAGAGTTCTTAGCTTCTCCAATCCTGCAGGTTTGATTCTAGAGAAATATATAACAGTAGGGGAAGTAACTGGAATATCTTGAAATGTGTTCTACTTTTGAGCCCTGTTATACTGAGCTAGGAGTGCAGTCAATGATTACACAGGTATGAAGTGAAACATCACAAGAATGTAGAATTCCTGGCTTACTGACAGCAGTAGAAATTTTGCCATTGAGAGGAATTCTGGCCTTCTCGGGTTCAAAGTCTCCATAGCTTTAGAACAAATTTTAAAAAACCCTAGATGCTGCATTCATGACTGTAGGAGTAAACATCGTGGGATGTTTTATATCCAGTAGCTACCCTTTACCTTCTCATTCATAGCAAATTTAGCTAGAAGTCTGTTCCTTCTTAAAGAGGAAAGTGTCCATGAGAAGGTCAAAACTGCTGGAGCCAGAACTGGAAAACAAAAGCATCAAATTTAACATCACTGCATTGTAAAACACCCTGGGAGGAGACAAAGGAAAAAGAACGGCACAGGTGCTCTCCTGCGCTAGCAAACTGTGGGAAAGTAGCATACCTGCAGACTGGAGCATGGGAATGGTGGGTCCTGTGGCTGATTCAGATCTCAGGAAAAAACCAAAGTCCTTCTAGGATGGGTTTGTCTTCTTGCAATACTGATACATCCTCTTCTCTCTGACAGGGGAACTGTACTCTGGCAAGATGCTCTCCGTCTGGTGAGTCTTACACTTTTATTTCATTTCAGACTGCCTAGAAAGAACAGAACTGCTGATGGAGGTTGGTAATAGGTCTGATTGGGGTTTATTTCTGTCAATCACGTAGTGAGGAAACAGTGAAATGAGCTAAGTTTCCATGGGATCGCCTCCCTTGCCTAGTGTACATGCTGCCTGATCCATTTGGCTGTGGTGAAGATTTCACAGCAGCAGCACAATGTATTTCAAGCATTGCAGTGCTTGAAGCACATGCTGTTGCAGAGCCCTAGCTCTGTAATAAACTCTTTGAAAATGATGGGTGAATATTAAGTGACATGTCAAATCTAGTGTGCCTGTGAACTCCACTTTGGTGCTTAAACTGCTTTTCCTTAGAGCTCTGTTTTTTCTAGCTGCAGTGTGTTTATATAGCATTACTTCGCTCAACTCTGATTCCACTTTGAGAAACCAGTTAAATCTGCTTATCTTTTTTGGTTTCTAGAGTTCTAATGTCAATTCTTTAGTAGGGAATGGTGTAGAAATTGTGTTGTCTTTTTAAAAAATCAAGTGAGGAAATGGTTCTTCCCTCTGGCATTGTGTAATTGAGATAATTATGTTCTCCAGATACTATGGTGAGTCTCTTTAAGATCAGTCTGGAAAACTGCCCAGTGTCCTGTAAGAGACAAAGGACAGGAGTTCAGTTCATAATAAAGATTGCAGTGTCAGGGCATATGAGCAGTGTGGGAAGGGGAGAGTGGGGCATGTGAAACTGAGAAGCTGTGCAAGTATTTCCCTGTTGTGAGTTTTGGAAAACAATTTCTCTGAACAGGGAGTGAGCAGGGAAGAGGGATGATGGTGGCTTGCTACTCTGCCCTACACCCTCTTTTCAGTCTTTTTTTCCTCCTTACCTGTCTCTGCGACTGAGGCTTCCTGGGGGTGCCTCTTACGGGGCTGATACCTTGCTCCTACCCTTCGTATGGGTGAGGATAACTCAGCAGTCTTGGAGGTGGTTCCTCATAGCTCTTTCCTGGTTTTGCTCTAAACAGGGTAGCTGCTGCTTTTTTTGCCCTTTTCAAAGTTACTTTGTTGTCATTAGCTTTGTTGTCAAGCTATAACTGTTTTTCCCATCCCTATAAGTCTAGATGAAGACAAGACAACTGCTCATGGCAAGCTCTGCACAGGTTTGATGGCACTGAGGTGTCTCTGCATCCAAATATTCCCTACTTAGTCCCAAACTTCTTTCAGGATGGACAGTGGTGTCCTCTGCCTTCTTTTACTGGACAGGGATATTTGAGGGCTGGACAGCTGGATAATATTCCTGTGGGTAACTCCTTAACTCCTTTCTCATTCACAGGTGTGTCTGGGAGCCCAGGACTGGCTTACACAAACAGCAGAAAGCTTGTGTAAGTATCCCCAGGAAAACTGTAATGTGGGGAGACTGAGGCTGCTCTAGCCCTGGTAAGATTTGAGGTCTGAGAAACAGAATATAGTTGGCTGACATGAAATCCCTGTGCACATTGTAGAAGCATGGAGCTAGCCCTAACAAAACCTAGGTTTTGCAGGTCAGGAGGTGAAAATAAACTTTGTCTGCAATCAGATACGGAGGCAGGGAAGGGACAGAAATGAGGAGACCAGTGATAAATGGATCTCTGCTCTTTGATTAGAGGTGTTGTTTGCTCTATGATGGTCTCCTGGTAGGTTTTCTGTCAGGAGAAGTGGGGTCGTTCGCAGAGCTCTTGTTCATATGTCAGGATTTACATTACTGAGGTGGTCTTATAAAAATGTATTTGAGGATATAACCAGAAGAGTACTTGTATAGAAGCCTGAAATACTGGTCTGTTTATACAAAGTTGCCTGTGCTAGAGGAAATGCTAAAGCATGTTTGTTTCAGTTTTCCAAATGTGATGTCAGTAGATATACAAATCATCCTTTGGAATGCTTGGGATTGCCAGCTCCCTGTGAAGGAACATGGTGGAGGGAAATAGGCAGTTTTTTGATGTGTTGCCATAGGCAATTTATGGTGCTTTTCCTTTTTTCTGGAGCAATCTAACAGCTTCTGTAGAGATGACAGTCCTAATCTGTAGGTAAAGAAGTTGTTATTGCACTAGTCTTGGGCATTGCATAGGCTGGCCAGGTCACCCTTTAATCAGTATTTAAACCATGAGGGTTCTGTTGGGTTGTCTGTCTAAATTAAAATTCCATACATGTCAGTTCTCACTGAGTTTCTGAGAGCACTAATGATGGTAGGATGTAATGTCTCCTTTCTTACTGGATTGTTGCAGCTTGAACAGTAAATAGGAGTCCTTTGGAATAAATACATCAGATCAGCTGAGCAGCCTTTCACATCAGTTACCAAATGTAAACTTGGTACTTGAGTTTGGTGCCAGCAGCCTGCAGAGGAATATTTTTCTGTGTTCATACTTTTCTCTCTTTCTGCAGAGTAAATAGCTCCAGTGTCTTCACTGTCCGCTACTTCAGAACCACTGCGGTACATAGTAAGTAAAAAGTCTGGAGTTAGCGTGATGCTTCTTTTGCTACCTCTTGCTGTCCTGCCAACAGCCAAAGCTACCTTCCATCCTTGGTTAAGGCTCACTGCTGTCCTGCCTGCATGGATGACTCAGGATTTATATCCCCGGGGCCCTAAATATTTTGTCTGGAGCTCTTGTCACAACATGGCTTTCAGTCAAATGTGAATTTCTCTGGTGTTCAAATGTTAATCAGTGTTGAAGCAAGGAGGACAGCAATTAATATCTGATGACCTACTCCCTTTAAGAGAGTTGTGGTGACAAGAATGAAGCAATGCCATAAATTTTGAGCTCTGAATGCAGTCAAGTCTGTTTGTCTCTCTCACAGGGGATGACGTGGTTACGGTGAACACACCAGCCTTTGCAGAGTCAGTCACAGAAGGAGATGTCAGGTGGGAGAAAGGTAAGCAGTTGCCTCTTCCCTGAAATTCTCATCACTGTTACTACTGCGTTGAACACCTTGGGGATGCATTATAGTTCACTGGCTGACAGCCTGCTCTATGCCTTTCAGTGTGTGACAAATGAAGCATTTAATTGCAGCTCTCCTAAAGGGTAAGGATTGCAGTTACTGCCTTATCACCTCTCTGTCAGAGGTGATGTTGGGTGAAGGGATATGTCTAAGCTGGAATCAGACTCTTAACCGTGCAGTAGATTGTTTGAGCTAGTCTTTTTTAGTTGTGGAGAACTGGGGTGAAAAGATTATGGGTTAGTGCGGGAGACTGCTGTGGGTAAAGAGGGGAGGCTGGAGCACACCTCCCTCCTCACAGTGGTCTTCATATCTGTCATTCAGCTGTTGGAGACACAGTGGCGGAAGATGAAGTGGTGTGTGAGATTGAAACAGACAAGGTAGGAGTTTCTGGACCAAAACTTTTTCTAGTTCTGTAGCAGGTACCCTGTATGGCTTCTTTCCTGCTAAGAGCTCCTAGAGCCTGCAGGGCCCTGACTGTGTCTCCTGCTCTCTTCATGGAGAAAAGCTTTTCTCATCTAGTATAAAAACCTGCTGTCCCTTAAGTGAGAATTCTTTGATAATCCTTACTCATACGTTTGATTAATCATCAATGGTGCTGATGTTTGTTGGAGCTGTAATTCTACTCCTCCTTCCAATTTGAGTGCTCTAAGCTTTGAAACCTGTTTATGTTTAAACAAAGGAGAAATCTGCAAGTCATGGGTTGTCTTCAGATTGTTTTTAATTTAGGCTTTAAGTTTATCCACCCCTTAAAGGACTGTTAAGCATTGAAGATCTTGCTGAATTCTCTGCCAAGTTCTGTTTTCAGCTTCGCTGTCAGGAAGATGCTGGCAGTGGGTCAGTTCTTGACTGTACCATGGAGATCAGGCTATACATTACACTGCCAGCATATCCTAAAACTTCTAACTATTGACACAAAATCCCGGTGGAGGGTGTGAAAACTGGTGCAAATAGTGTGAGACATAGCTGCTGTCTGCGCCAAATTACAATGTGTATCTGCACATATTGGCATCTTCTTTTGGGCACTTGTTCTCCAACCAATGTTTGGGAGAATTTCACTGATTTTCTTTTTTTTTCAGACATCAGTGCAAGTTCCAGCCCCAGCAGCTGGTGTGATTGAAGCCCTTCTGGTACCCGATGGTGGCAAAGTGGAAGGGGGGACACCTCTATTCAAACTCAGGAAAACTGGAGGTAAGTCAGGCATGTATAACTTGCATAGGCCTTTGTGTTTCCACCAGTTTTTTTCTGATGGTGAAAGCAAAGAATTTAGAGCGATCCTGAGAGAGGTTAAATAATTCCTCCATCTGCCTCTGTAACTGGAAGAAAATCCTCCTATTCTGTTCATTAGAAAAGCATAATTTTAGTCCTTCTGAGGGGAGATCTTCTCTTTTGATCCCTCTGGAGGAGACTGACCTCTAAGCTAAAAGTAGTTGAGAATTCCCCTAACTCCCTTCTCTGCCCTCTTCTCTGTAGCATCCAGTCTCCTGCACAGTGAGGAGATGAAGGGTGTCAATGAGTAAAACACTTTCACCGTGGCTTTCTCTTGTGATTTCTGTCAGCTCAATAGTGCTGAGAACATAAAGGCACTCTGCCAGAGGCTTAACTTTTGTAGGTTGGTTGGACTCACAGATCCCTGCCAATGGAAGCTGGTGCCCTTACTGTGATTCTTTCTTGTCTTTCAGCTGCTCCTGCCAAGGCTAAACCAGCAGCAGCCCCTCCTCCTCCTGCAGCCCCTGAACCTGTAGCTGCTCCTCCCCCTGCTGCAGTACCAATTCCCACTACAATGCCACCAGTGCCACCTGTGTCAACTCAGCCCATCGACAGCAAACCAGGTGAGGCAACAGCCATTTGTTCCTGTTCTCAAGCCTGAATTCTTTGGAGGAGAGTGTGTAAGGTTAAAGACAACAAACAGAGGCATTTATGGTGAAGGCCTCCCGCAGTATTGCCCTGCATGCCCCAGACTATGCCTGGAACCTTCCCAGTCTAATTCAAGGCTGCTTCCACACTGTGTTGCTTAATCAAGGAGCTCAGACGTGTTTTCTACCTCAGGGCTTTTTTACCTGGCTTCCCTTTTTGACTGATGTGTTTTTTACCCTCAGTGTCTGCTGTGAAGCCAGCTGCAGCCCCAGCGGCAGCCCCTCCTGGGGAGGCAGTACCCACCAAAGGTGCCAGATCAGAGCATAGGGTAAGCTGTGGGAACAGGGACCTTGCCAGCTCTTCTGTTGCTAGGTGATAATCTGTTCTGGCATAAGCCTTGAGCTTTCTGGATGTGTCCATATCTACCTGTGCACACCCAGTGGAGCTTTGACAGATGGGGAAATTCTCTACATGAGGGAACCACTTACAGATGGTGTGGAGGAAGAGCCTGGACCAGTCTGGCACGGGTCTTTTCTAGGCAAAAGTCGTGTCTTAAGCTCTGCCGGCTGAGGACAGAAGGACTCAGCGTGATCTGCTTGGTTTGTCCACAAGCCCTCAGCAAAAGGTTGAGGCTGCTGCAGCTGCCTTGTGCATTCTTAAGCGAACATGGTTGAGCAACCTGCTTTCTTAGCAGTCTTGCTCTTCTTGGAGGTCCTGAGGAATGCAGAGGTCAGAAGTATCTATACTGTGATGCGTTTCAGCACTCCTTTTCAAGTGAGCTGTGTGTTGAGCTGAGCAGTGAACCCTCAGCCCATTGTGCTCCTGACCTGGAGTGAAAACCTTGGCCCTAGGTATCTATTATTAGTCAATCAGATGGCAAGAGAAGGGCCTTTTGAGTTTCTTGTGCATTTTGCCCTTGGATAAGCTTGAGGTGGCTTCTGCTTATACCTTTTTAATTTGCAGGTGAAAATGAATAGGATGCGTCAGCGTATTGCTCAGCGGCTGAAAGAGGCTCAGAATACTTGTGCCATGCTGACCACTTTCAATGAGATTGATATGAGGTGAGGAGCAAACCTCTTTTTTGCTTTATGAGTAGAAACAGATGAAGGCAACCACCTTTAAATAGCAGTCAAAGCCTTGCAGGTTCTCTTTGGAGAGATTGGCAACGTGTTTTGGGACCTCTTTTTTAGGTGTGTACCACAGTCTGCACAGCTTCTTCAGGGCCGTGTTGGTGTTGTGGTATGAGGGGGTACATAGCTTCCTAATGGCCTGTCGTTCCTTGAGAGTCATTTGCTGCTTGTAGTAGGGGTAATCTCTGGTTCCCCTTCTGTGGGCTTTTTGGTGGAAAACTGGTCAATGTTGAGCAGAACGTCAGGAGGGACTAGTATCACTTGCATACTGGCTGTTTGGAGACAGCAAGATGTAGCATCTGCTTTCTGCTACCCCACCAGCTTACTGCTTTTGGAGGTATATAACTTCCAGTGAGGTGGTTCTCCAGGGCTCATAAACCTTTCAGGTGAGCATTGCATAGGTCTGAGGCCTTTGCTGTCAGATGGTACAGCTTTCCAGAGACAGACAAGCATCCTTCCCCATCCCCTCAATCAGGTGAGGGGCTCCTGACTCAAGTGCTTGTGTGGACTGAGCACATTAATGTCTTTAGAGGGTAGACAGCTTATGTTACAGTGCATTAAGAGGAAATTGTGCCCAAATCAAATTGCCTTGTGAAATCCTATGCTGCTCCTTAAGAGAAAACATGTAAATATTTGGGTCTCAAAACAATAAGGCTGGCAAAATAGTCTTGATTGGAGGGAAGTGCTGCAGCTTTATCTCCTCTCAGAGGCTCATTGAGGTGTCGCTTTACACCAGCATGGGGCTCTCATTGCATCTGGTGAAGTGGTTTGGATTGATTACTGTGAAGTTGACTCATGAAGACCTGTGCTGGGGCCTCCTGCTTCCCACGGGGGTCAGCATCTGAAAGAAGGAGGCCATAATGAGCCAGTTTCATAGCAAGCCGCATCCTCATTGCTGCAGTCCTTGTGTCTTGGGAGGCACTAATGTCTTTGGGTGGTAATCCTAACCCTAAACAAGGTTAGGTGCAGGAAAACAAACACTCTAAACCGTGGAGAACTCTGCTCCTTGCTGAAACTGTCTCTTCAAAGACTCAAGGTTTCTGAAGGGGGAAGGGATGGACCATGCAATTCCACAACATCTGGTGTTAGCTTGGAATAGGCAGAGCTTGTAGCCACACTTGGTTGACTTTTTGTAAATGGCCTCAATTTTGATTAATAGAAACAGTGGGGAAATGTGATTCACTTGGTTAAGGGCTGTGGGTGGACTGTCACCCACTACCATAGCACCTGGAAAAATTCCTTTCATTTTCACTCAACTCCCAACGCCATAGAGTTGGATACAGTGTGGGTGGTGTGCTGAACTTGCAGAGTGATTGAGGTCTTTTCCTTTGATCACCTATTGCATGTTTTCTGCTTTTGGCATTTCCTGGTTTTTCACCCTTCTATGTCAGCCCACCCACACCTGCTTTTGCTGTCTGTGGTGCCACACTGGTATGAGAACTGGTGTCTCACGAGAATTGGTCATCAGGCCTAAGCAGGAAATATGCCATGCCCCATCTTGCTTCTCTGCCTGGCAGCGTGGGCCATGCAGGTTAACCCTGTCCTGTGGAGTTCATGGTCAGGGACCAGTTTCTCCTTTGGCAGGAGCCTTAGAGCCATGTTCAGTACCTATGGTAGTATTTGAAGGGTTTTTCAGCAGACTGGTGGTTTCCCACTTGGTGGTGCAGATTAGCATCCTTGGGACTGGCACTGAAATGTGTTATAGAGTGGGGGAACGATGTTTTCTTGGACTCCCTGTTTACCAGTGTTATGCATTTTGCAGCAACATCCGGGAGATGAGAACTGTACACAAAGATACCTTCCTGAAAAAGCACAACCTGAAGCTAGGTTTCATGTCAGCTTTTGTGAAAGCTGCAGCTTTTGCTCTGCAGGACCAGCCTGTTGTGAATGCAGGTGAGTGGTGACCCTTGCTGGTTTTTGCACATTTAGGGAATGTGGCAGAATGGGGGAAAGCAAATGGCCAAGTCCATGGCAGGACTAATAGTTTGGAGAAGCAAGTCAAATACAGGTAAAAGGGGGACAGTCCTGCATGCTGCAGCTGATTTTATTAAAGCCACTTATGTAAGTAGAGGACAGCTTGCCAAGAGGGACACTCTTTAGGAAGGGATGACCAGGAGTGGGGCTGGGGCCATGCATACGCAGCCAGCAGAAGGCAGAGCCTGCTGGTTGGTGTACAAGTGGCTGCTGTAGCCACATTGTAGTTCCTGGGGGCGTCAGAGGTGCTTGCTGAAACCCAGAGGAACAGAATAACCAAGGGGAGAATAGCTGAGGGGGACTGAGCTGTGTGGACTGTGTTCTTTCTGTCTATCCTGGCACTTCTCCCACAGGTACAGTGAGGGCTCATTTTTCTCTGGAGTTACATTTAAGCTAGACATGAGCAAGTTGTTACAATTTTTGTAGCCTGTCAAACCCTTGATCTTGGGCTCTGCACATGTAACACAAGTTTTTATTCTTTCTAGTGATTGATGATACGACCAAAGAGATTGTGTACAGGGACTATGTGGACATCAGTGTCGCGGTAGCAACTCCCCGGGTAGGTACCTTGGATACTTCTGCAGTCTTTCGTCTAGGATGGTCATATACTTTGAGCCAACTCAGCTTTGTGATCTGCTGCAGCAGAAATTAACTGATAAGACTGATCGTATAAATGAGACATCTGATACATAATGGACTGCTGAGATAGGTTTTGAGAGAAGATGGAGGACCAAGAATATTCTGCCACTATATTCATCTTAATAGGAGATATGGTAACAGGGTCAATATAGATCTCAGTTGTTAATGAGTAGGGCCAAGTTAGGGAAACCCTTTTTTGTCATGAATCCATGACATAGGCAGTAAAAGCTTTGAACATCCTGTCCTTTGGCTAACTGCTGTGCTGTTCCACAGAGATGTTTCTGTCCAGGGACAGTATGGGATGGAGTTACAGATGCTGAATTAGTAAATTAATTTCTTGATTAGAAGGTTCTGTTATGAGGCAGAAGTTTGACGAAGACTGAAGTTCTGTCATTGCTCCCAAAGTCTAGGGGAGGGCCAGCATAACGAGGTTAGAGATGCCAGCTGGAATCTCCCAGTGCCTCACCTGGGAATTGTATCCAGACAGACCTGGTTGGTTTTATGAGATAGGCTAACAAAGGCAAAGATGATGGCTCAATTTAAGGTGTCAGCCCTTTATGTGTGTCATGCCAGGTTTCCTGTCAGGCTGCCAGGGTGTGAGGCAGCTCTGCCAACCACCTGCTGTGGGCTGAGGGGGGCGGTGGCAGCTCTCCGGGGCTGTGTCCAGGTTCCTGCCCCATGACAGCTATTTGTGTGTCACTGCACTGAATTTGCTATTCATGGACTTTGCTTCTCCCCAGGGTCTGGTGGTTCCTGTGGTTAGGAATGTAGAAAACATGAACTTCGCTGACATAGAGCGTGCTATCTACGAGCTGGGGGAGAAGGTAAGGAAAGTTTTTTGAAGAGGGTTGGGAGTAATGGAAAGAATTGGGAGTGCTGGATCGGCATGTATTGTTTTGGTCTCTCTGTGTCGTCATCTCTGACCTGTAACACACTGAGTTGTGCTGTAGGGAGTGATCCAGTTACATGTCTGGCTGTGCCTCTGCCTTCTAGGACAGCTCTATCTACTTGTTGCCCTTCCAGAAGACTGCAATCTATGCATTAATGACATGGTGTATCTCCACCTTTGTCTTCAGAGGCCAAGGCTGAACTGCCCTGGAGTAGAAGTCCCTGTGCCTGTCACCTGCAAAAGCAGGAGTTGGAAGTGAAGGCGAGAGAATCCTTCCCCAAAGCCACTAAATGTTCAGCTCTAAAGACAGGATGCATTTTCAAGCCATTTGTGCTAGTTTTCAGCTGAAAAAATCAATAAGCAAAGCTCTTGCTATCAGTATTTATTCCTGGAGAGAGTGAATGTCCAAACCCTTGTTCTTTGCTGTCTGTGATCTGTGTGGCTTTTTATGACCTTGCTTTTTCTTCTAGGCACGGAAGAATGAACTGGCCATTGAAGACATGGATGGCGGCACTTTCACAATCAGCAATGGTGGGGTTTTTGGGTCACTCTTTGGAACACCTATCATTAACCCACCCCAGTCTGCCATCTTAGGCATGCATGCCATCTTTGACAGGCCTGTGGCTGTGGGAGGCAAGGTAGGTGGACCTGCACAGGGGATTTTAGTGAAAAAAGGAGAGGGCTCAGCAGATTGAGGACCTTTTTCTAAGGGATTGTTGTCACTTCTAAAACATTTTACTGTAAAGGAGCAGAGACTAATGGGTACCCAACACCTTTGCTGTCCCTGGTGCTTGCCTCAGCTGTGCAGGGGGCTTTGTCCTATCTGTGAGGGGGCAAACTGGATATAATCTGCTTAGGTGTGGGAAGGAGGAGGTCATAGCCTTTGTGATAGGGAACAGTTCCAGGAAGGGACATAATCTTGTATGTGGCGTGGACTCAGCCTGGGTGGGTGGGTAGGTAATCTTGCCAGGCAGGACACATCCAGGAGGGCCTGAACCCTGGATTCGGGGTGGGAAAAAGCCAGGTCCTCCCTGAATTCCTGGGATGGGATCATGTAGGCAGTAGCACTGAGCTCACTAATGCCCATGTCACTCCTCTCAGATCGAGGTGCGGCCTATGATGTACGTGGCGCTGACGTACGATCACCGGCTCATCGACGGCAGAGAGGCTGTGACCTTCCTGCGCAAGATCAAGGCAGCGGTGGAGGATCCTCGCGTGCTGCTGCTCGACCTGTAGCGCAGCCACACCCCCACACAACCCACCCAGGACAGGGCCGCAGCACCAGCAGGGACAATGCAGGGCATTCAGGAACTGGCAGGGGTCATTCCAGTCTTTCTCCCTCCGCTGTGATTGGAGCTGTCCCAGAAGGAATTACAGGGATAGCTCCTACCTCCTTTCCTATTTTGTTTAATGAAGGTTTAGTATCTCTCAAGAACTGCCATGCAGTAGGCCAACCACTGAATGGCACTGCCTTTCCAGAACCATCTGTGTGGCATCCTCTCCCTCACAGCACCAAACTCTCACCTCTAGCTTGTCCTATACCACTGGAAACTGCTTGCTGCTGCTGTGCTAGGGTACCCTTCCCTGCCCCTCCATGGCGGGTTCAGCTTTATTGCCTAGCACTAAGGTTCCTGGGAGGGAGAGGAGAGGAAAGGCTACTGTCCTGTCCATGTTTTGCTTGAAAATATTTCATGCTCATCTGCCTTGCAAGGGTGGTCTGACCCCGAGGCCGCTTGCAGAAAACGTTTTGATCAGAGCAGGGCTTGAGGTAAGTGTCATGCTTCTGGTGGTGCCCTAGCTACACTCCCTCCACAGACAGTAACACAGGGCGACAGCTCCCCTACTTTCCCTTGGAGATTGTCTCACACCAGCCCGGTCACTGTGGTGTGAATGTTCATGTCTGGTGGGCAGAGCCCATGACCTCTGTGGAGGTAGCACTGTTCCTGGGGACAACCCTTTCATCATTACATGCCTGACATGGGGGTGAGAACCAGCCCCCAGCAACTCTCCTTGACTCACAGCTCACTGGCAGTGGATGTGACTGCTGGCTTCCTGCGTGCAGAGGCTTGGCCTGCTCCCAGCAGACACACGGGTGGGGGGGCCAGGCCTTTCGGTGTAATGTATATCCTAGCCCATGGGTGCTGGTTTTGGGGGGAGGGGGGCAGTTCTTAATCTGATAGCGCACACATGAATTGAGGGGTGAGGGGGTTGCTAGTGCCTGCAGAGTCTATTACTTTTACCCCCTACACAGAACTTGTAACAAAAATATTTAACACAGCAGATTTTAAATGAAATAAAACTGTGCAATGACTGCCAGGTGGGGTGTGTTTGAGGGGCTGAGGACTCTGGCATCAGCATCATCCTGAGTGTAGTGCAAGGGGCCTGTTATCTGGTGAGAGAAAAGAGGCAATGGGAGCTAAACCCATCACTGGTGGTATTAATTGAGGCTTCTCTGCCTGTGAACTCTACTGTCCTCAAACTCTGCCAAAGAATTGGCTCTTCCCAGCAAAGAGGAGGTTTTTAGGGCTGGAAATCATCCTTTTCTTGGTCTAGCAACGGAACTGTTACAGATAGTGAGGAATTCCCAGTGTTTGTTAAAGAGCATGATGGCCAAGAGGGAGATGGGGGACAGGCTCATAAAGTCTGGGGGTGGAGCCAGATTGGGTTTTCACTGCTGCAACAAGGGAGAGTTGTAACTCATGCAGGTGAGGAAAAGACTGTTGCAGAGGGAGAAAGGAAGCAAAGACAAGGAACTGTAAAGCAGAAGCTGGCTGTAGTGATGGGTGTTTCCCCAAGGAGCTGTCCTTGTTGGAACAATACAAAATCATTCCTGGATCACGGCAGGGTTTTCCCAGCTCTGACACGAGAATGGTTTGCCTTTCCCAGCTACGGGTGAAGAGGGCAGCCCCTTCTAACAGAAAATGATTGCACTCCCAGCTACCATGCTGATGAAAGGGAGGGCAGTTCTTAGTACTGGTGCTTGCATTTTCCTGGCAGCTAGGGACAAAACCAGGGTGTGGAGTCAGCTTTTCTGCCTGGCCCTGGCTAGGGTAGGTTAGGGGAGGAGGAAAAACCCTTCCTTGTTCTGGGAAAGGAAGAGAGTCTAGTTGTTCTTGCACAAATAAGTTGAGTGAAAGAGCAGGTTTTGATTAAAAAAATAATGCTTGCACCCAGCCTTTGTGATGGTTTAGGATACAGAGGGTCCACCTTGACTTTATACATGAGCCTGGGGAAGGGCGATGCCTTTATTCTGTCTGGAGCTGCAATAAATGAGGCCTTTGAACCATCCAGGAAGTGAATATATAATCAAGGCTCTTAAAATAATACAGCCTAGCAAACTGCCTTATTTAATCTGCCCTGTCAAGGCTTGTAAGAGAGTTGTGCTTGAAACTTCCTTTCTTTAGACTCTTGGGTGACACCCATGGCAGTGAGTTGTAAGAAACTGTGCTGTGGCTTTGGCCACAGGGTCCTTCCTTCTGAACCTCCCCTGTCCACAGGACTAGGAGGCACGTGGACAAGGGTGCAAGCCTGCAGCTGGAGGGTTCAGCCAGTGCGGGCTGCCATGGAGAGGAAAAGCCTCAGGCTCAGATGCTCCTGCTTTCTGGCCTTCTGCGGCATTAGTGGTCAGCTCCCTGCTTAGTCCTCCAGTTTCTGCACAGCATTTGAGGTGTATGTGTACCTTTGCTGGTACAGATGAGTTTCTCCAAGGATCTGCTTCCCTCTGGTGGACAAGCACTCCTGCTGCTGTCCGAGAGCCAGGCTGAGCCAGCAAAGTGTTACTGTGGGGGCAAGCAGGAGCTGGAACCAGCTAGCTATAGAGAGTGTTGCTGGTACCAGCGATTCCTTACTATCAGAGGTAAGTGAGCAGTGTGAGGGAGTGCTGGGAGAGGAGGGCCAGAACTGCACTGCTGCCACTGCAAGCTCATCCTTCAGCCTGTGGCTCTGACTTGCACAGCTGAGCACAGCAGCCTCTGCCTTGGGCTGTCAGCAGACACGTGTTCGTGCTGCTTTTTCTTTCATCCTGTATGTATGTACACTTGGCCTCCTTCCCTCTGTGCTGGCTCTCAGAGTTCACTCCTTTAAGCCCTCACTGTTTGGTCTACCAGGGATGATCATGCTCAATGCATGGCCCAAGGGCTGCTGTCCTGCCAGTGGAAAGGAGTGCCCAGGCATGGGAGGCTGGAGCCACAGCAGGTAAAGATGACAAAAGGCAAGGCTGGAAGAAAACCCAGGCATTCTGTGCATCTCTCTCAAATCTGAGATGCAGCCATGTAGCTGTGCAGACCTGAGAGGCTGTGAGGCAGGCAGGAGCACAAAGGCAGAAGGCCAGCCACTCAGTGCCACCTGGGATCTGGCTGCAGGATGCTGATAGCTGGGGGGTGACACCAAACCAGGGCTCCCAGGCAGATTTGAGAAACAGATTTGGGGCTCTCCATTGCTCAGCATGCTTGGCCTACACCTGGCTGGTGCAGCTCACAAACAAAAGGACACTTCTCCAAGCGATACTGAGTAGTTTATTTTTTTCAGAGGGTGAGGGGGAGAAGAGCAGAGGGCTCACCCTTATCTCACCCCTGCAGCAGGGGTCACACACACATGCAGTCAGGGAGGGGCAGAGACCCCGGGCTCAGGCTCCAGCCAGCAGGGCCCGGAAGGGCTCCATTTGAAAGCCACAAAAAGTAACAGCAGGGGGATCACTGGTAGCAGGAGAAAAAACCAGAGGGAGTTCCAGGGCAGGATGCCGAGCTGAGCAAGGGATGCCCCAAGAATGGGAACACCACCTATTCCTGGGGTTGAGCACCCAGGTTCCTTTTCCCACCAGGGAGGACCTGGAGAAGACAGCCTGGCCCAGCCTGCCACCTCCTCTTTGGTGATGCCAACAAACAGAAGCAGACAGAAGGATATGAAAGGCTGCAAAATGTCGTGAGTACCCCACCTCCAGGCAGCCCTTGAGGCAAACCTTCCCCAGAAGGTAGAGCTGCCAGTGCTATCTGGGGTCACAAATGCCAGGGAAGCAGCCAAGGGCCCAGCTCCCTGGGAGAAGGACAGCCTGCCTAGCCCACCAGCTTGTTCCATGGGACTGTGCTGAAGAAGGAGTGAGACTTCAGCTTTGTTATGCCAACTCCTCCAGAGCCCAAGCGCCGTTTTGGATTGTACTGCAGGAGCTGCAGAGAAAAGCGATGGGACAGGAGATGGGGACACTGGAAAAGGTATCCAGGCTGGGCTCTGCCTTTCCCCAACCTCTAGTACCATTCTCCCTCCTATCCACCCAAGCCCCTCACCTCGGTGAGCAGCGATGTAGCAGCCAGGCTGAGGCCCTCTGGCAGATGCAGCTGGGTGTGAGGCTGAATCCCTGATGGATGGTTTTGGGAGAGTGGCTGCAGAAGGCAGAGGATGGTAAGCAGAGGCACTAAGGAAGGTAGGAGCACCCTGTAGTGTCTTCATTGCCACATAACCCCAGCCCTACACAGCAGAATTTAAAAGCCAGGGCCGTTAACACCCAGAGACAATGCACAGGCATGGGGAATCACACATCTAAAGCAACCTGGCCAAGCCCAGAAGTACCAGCAGCACAAGGCACCCTCTCAGCCCTATACAGCAGGGAGCCCTTGTGCCTCCTCCTCCCCTGTCCTCCTTGCACAGCTCCTCAGCCTCTTACCACTCCTGTCAGCAACTCATACAAGAGAGAGCCAAAACTCCAGCAGTCAGCTGCTTCGGTGGGCTCCATGATCCCCCCCACTTCTGCAGAAAGAGACAGAGAGGGGTTAGAGCTGGAGGCAGGGAGCACCAGTGGCCACACTGTGCTGGGCACATGTCACTATCTGCAGAAGCCCCCTCACTCCAACTGGTGCCACTGGGCAGAGAGCTGGAGAAGCCAGGGGACACATCCCTTACCTGGAGCACTGTACAGCTCTTCCCGTGCCTGGCTGCAGTACTGGGGCTCCACCTCTGTCCACTGGCCAAAGAAGGTGAGACGGACATGACCTGCAGGGCAGCACCAGAGTCAAAAGTGGGGAGGTTAGAACAAGACTAAGGATTTTGGTCGTAGCACAAAGCCAAGCCATATCCCCACCACTGTCAACAGCCAGGGCACTGGGCCCCTGTCATGCCCTGAACACAGAGGCACTTTGCATCTCCTGGCACCATCCCACCCTCACAGTGCTTGCCCGAGATGCCCAACAGGCACTTGGAGCTGGTGAGACTGTTCAGGTGGGCTCCAAACCCACAGCTCTCAGAGCAGGCTCTGGTGAGGAAAGAAGTTTTTAAAGGGCAAGGGAGGGGAGAAGGTTAGCTTTCTCCTTGCAAAACTCTCTGCATTTTTCTTAAGCAATTTGTAGCTCTCCAATTTGTCCCAGATGTTGCCAGCTGGGCAGGGACTTGCACTGACAGCAGTACCCATGGCTAAGAGGGATGGGATGGCTCCAGAACACCCCCAGCAGGCAGTTACTTTTAAGCAGGGGAAAACTAACCCACTAGTCCCACTAACCTCAGGCACAGTTCAGCTGGTCTCAGCTTCCCCATGCTGGGATTTCCCAGACAGCCAAACCCCACGTGGGAGCAGGGGCAATGCATTTCTGTGGCTATGGCCCTTGACTCTCCTGCTGCAGAGCCATCTCTTGCAATAACCACTTGGAAAACCTAAGTGAGACCACACTTTCCAATTTCAGAAATACCCAAACCATCCCAGACTCCCACTCCCCTGCAAAGCAAACTCAAGAAATTCCACATCTTCTGGAAATGAGGCAAGCAGCAGTCTCCCAGCTGAGAGACCATCTTCCTCCTCCTCGTGGCAGCAGCATGGGGTACTACCTACCAGCTGCATCAAGCAGCAGGTTCCTGGGGTTGAGGTCCCGGCACAATACACCCTGTTGGTGAAGTCCCTCTAAGGCCAGGAGGATTTCTGCTGCCCACAGCTGCACCTGCTCCTCCTTTACAGCCCACGCTCTCCGGTTGTGCCCATGGGAAGCCAAAGCCCTGCATTGTCCTGATGGTGGCTGTTTGCTGAGCTGACCACAGGTCAGGCTTGCTCCCCACGAGGGCTCCCACACGGCTGGGTCAGGCACACAGGGTTTGCCAGAGCTGGGCAGGGCAACTCCTGCAGGAAGCTGCCAGCTCTCAGCCAAGGTCAGGAGGGGCTGAGCCTGGGAAGCCTCAGATACTTTCTGAGTCGGCAGTCGCCCTGCCCCTGGCTGGCCCCCTCTCACAGTCTTTGGTACAGGGACAAGCCCCTGGGGAAGCCTGGGGCCTTGTTGTGAGGCTGTTCTCTCAGATTTGCAGCTTGTGCTGCTGCTTAGATCATTCCATGGGTAGACAACCAGGCCCTGGCTGGCAAGGTGGCCAGGGCATTTGGCTGATGCTGCTGGAAAATGGTCCACACCACCAGACACAGCCTGTGTCACACTCAGATCCTGTCCTCCAGATGCAGCCTTCATGCTGCCGGCAGGAGCCAGGAGAAGCTGGCAGTGGCTCCCTGAGTCAGAGTCTGCGGGGCCAGGGGACTGCTCCTGAGGGAGTGAGGCATCAGTGTTTCCCAATACTCGGTAGTTCACAGAGCCTGGGAGGCCACTGCCTTTCCAAGCAGGGAAGACAGATACTTGGCTGCCACCCTGGGAGTTTCCCACACCATCCTCTGTGCTGTGGTCCCTCAGGGCGCCAATGGTGTTTGAATCGGCAGAGTCCTGCTGGACACAGTACTTGGAGCGGAGGTGGGACCACAGTGTCCCCCCTGGAAAGCAGAAAGGAGAACAAGTGATGAGGCAGAAAGCATTCCTGGTTAGCCCATGGTGGACATGGCCCATTCAGGCACAGGCCAAGGCCCATGGAGTGGGAATGTGATTGAGCATCATTGATCTCCCCTGCAGCAAAGCTCACGTCCATGCAGAATACACCCCAGCCCAACAAGCACACCATGCCCAGTGCCACACCTCCCCCAGGACCTAGCACACTGAAGTCTCATTCCCTCCTCATTTAGCAGCCCTCTCCCCATTCTGCAGAGTCTCCTTGATCCCAGCTCTGCCACTTCCATGTCACAGAAAAGCCACATTTTCACACATGCTCCTGATCCCACTGCCATCCCCACTTTCCCCTGAAAGCCTTTCCTTCCTGTGTGACAGAGATGACAGAGAGCTCCTACAGCATGGCACAAGCCTGTGGGTCAGCAATAAGCCAGAGCAGCAAGCCCTGGAGCCCGCAGTATGCTGCCAGGTCTTCCCAGCCTCACTACATTCAGTGCTGGCTGCTTTCTGTAAACTCATCCTACAGCAATGCACAAGGAGCTGAGCCTATTCTCCAACACACATCAGCCTCCATTTGTCATCACTGGACTCCAGATGCTGCTCCCTACACTTCTATTCAACCAGCAGAGAGTAAATAAGCTCCTTGGGACAAACCTCCACCTTGTCACACTTCTTCACCAGGATCTGGGATAAGCCTCAAGTATGCCTTCTTGTGCCCAAACCCCAGTATGCTCACTGCCCCTAATGTTCCATCTCCTCTCTTTTGTATGATCTCAAAATCCAGTGTGACCTTTTGTAACCAAAATAATGTTTTATAAAGGTCTTGTCAAAAGATTGTTTTGTTCTACAACATTCAGGTGAACTACCTCACTTCATTTTCCATCACCATCCTGTTATGGTCAGGCAATACTGGGATTTCCCAGGCAGCCAACCCCCACGTGGGAGCAGGGGCAATGCATTTCTGTGGCTATGGCCCTTGACTCTCCTGCTGCAGAGCCATCTCTTGCAATAACCACTTGGAAAACCTAAGTGAGATCACACTTTCCAATTTCAGAAATATCCAATTTCAGTAAAATGAAGAGGTTTTGCTTTTCAAGATGCTGAATCACATCAACTTCTTTACCTAAAGGCATGACTGCTCCCTCCCATGAGGCCCAGTGGCTCATCTCTCTAAAGACTAAGGCTGGTTTGCATATAACACCCACACACGCACAACCTCATTCTCCTTGTAGGTCTCCATAGGCCCATTTGTAGGTTACACCCCCAGTCAGTTCTTATCAAACCTCTGGAATTCCCAACACAGCTGAGCAGTTCTGTCCACTGAGTCTCCAAGCCCTGGTACCTACCACCCTTCTATGAAGAAGACAGCTTACACTATGACTATAAAAAACCGTCCCAAAATAGTAGGAGAAACATATTTCAGATTTTAAAGAAAGGAAGGTTATGGATAAACAGGATGCTTCACAGATGGGAGGCAAGGCTGTCCTCACTCACCCTGCACGTGTTCCAGATGGAGGAAGATGGAGTCCTCACTCACATAGTAGCACAACAACTTGACCATGAAGGGGACCCCATGAGGGATGATGGTCTGTCGCTCACGGGTCTCAACATGGGATTTGGGGAGGCTCTGAGAAGGTACAGGTAGATGGGTGTTATAGCATGGTAAGGACTTGGACTCCCTGCAACCTAGCACCTGGCAGGGCTGGAGGCCAGCCAGAAGGGAGTTTGCCTTCTGCCAAGCCCCATGGCTGCTCCCATGTCACCTGTGATGGAGCTCCCCATCTGTGCAAACCTGCGGCTCATACGGAGTCTGTCAGTCCCCAGCTGTGATCAGGCAGTGCTCTGCAAAGCTCTGCCAAGGTAAGGCACTCCCCACCTGCACTGCGGGACCCAGAGGGCACAGCTGGTCCAGAGCAGTGACTCCTCTGCAACCACCCTGCTCCCTTCAGGCAGGAACCTGCCATCCCAGCCCTTTCTCCTCTTCCCCTGGAAATGATGCTTCTCCCTCTCCTGCCAGATCCTTCTTGTCCCATTATTGAAGTCCCTCGTTGTTAGTTCCAAGGGCACTGAAAAATACTCTAGGACTCGTACTGAGCACATCTCACCCACAACCTGTTTCAGGAGCTGACCCAGATTAACATGGCCTTGAAGCATTACAAGTCAGAGACATGGATGACCAAGATAAACCATTTCCCCTCTGATCACAGAGGATGGCTGAGGCAGCCAAAAGAAGATTTTTGAACCATGAACTTCCTCCAGCACCTCTGAGAGCTGCTATTTTTTGATCCTCTCACCTGCCCCAGCCATCTGCTTGGACAAGGTGGCCCCAGCCTGAGAGGGAGAAGCAGGCAGATGAAACTGAAAACACCCACCTTGAGTATAAAGCTCTCACCAGTGGCTGGATCCTGGACAATCTGCACCTGGGACAGTACACACAGTACTGGTCAGAAGTGGTGACTCAACACACAGCCTACAGGAATGACCCAAGGGACTCAACCCCGGAACTGAAACAAACTCCCACCCCTCAGGAGGAGTTTGGTGGGGCTCAGACCCCTACTCTTGAAAGACAAAACACAGGTTATTAGCAAGGCCATAGCCAGGCAGCAAGGAAGCAGAAAATTAATTAAACCAAGAGGTGGCTCCCATGCCAGTTTTGCTTCCTTCACACTGAAGGGTTTCACAGTGCTCTTTCGGGGCTCTGTGGGGTGCGCTGGGCACAAACCTGGACCTCAGCAGGACAGGAGGATCACATCAGTCCTGTCAAACTGAGATGTGCAAACGGCAGTGGAGAGCAATGTGCAGTGCGTGTGTGGGTACAGTAAGCCTGGCATCTTCACTCCAAGATAATGAACTTCTAATTAGTTTATTCATCCAGATAGCTCAGCTTCTGCTGAAGTCTAGATTATCCACCAGGGTCCACCATCATGGCACCAGAGCATCAAGCACAATTCCATATGTGGGAAAGAACCAGATACATAAACATCTTGGAAGCTCTGGTAAGCAAAAGCAATGGGGACATTAACAGATTTCCCAATTAACTCCTTAAGGGGTATAGAATACTCTCCTATGAATTTTTCTTGGTGGGAATGGTGTGGATGGATACCCCAATGTTGCTTGATGGATGTGCTGAGGGCTGGCACCCCCATTCCAGGTACTAGGACCCTCCAGCTTATGCTCCCTTTGGTCCCGCCCCAGCCTCACCCCCATTTCCAGGTCAAGTCATTACCTTATCAATCACTCCCACAACCTTACACCGTCTCAGGTTCTCCACTGCTGAGCTCAGTGTCCTGATCGGCCGGAAGCGCAGGCTGCTGTAGCCCTGCAAGGTGATAAGAGAAAAGGATGAAGGGCTTAGAAATGCTGCTGTCCATGACAGTGGGTGAAAAAGTCCCTGCATTTTCCAGAAGAGGCAGCAATACTGCCCAGCTGGTCAACATGCAGGGACAACATTCCAATGGCCATGATTCATTTCTAACAACAGCTGGACCATTTTCTTGGCCAACCCCTGGATTTCTAAATATTTTAGGGAATGTTTGCACTTGCAGCAGAGGTAAAATTCACACCTAAATTTGTAGCTAGACCATGACTGTTTCAACACTAACACTAAGGGGATCTGTATGGAAGGTAGTCTTTCTCCCCACATTCTTCCCACTAGGCCCTGACCCTGCCCTGCCTCACCTCCCTCCCTTCTCCCTTCTTTAACCACCTCCTTCCCACAATACAGAAAGCAGCCATTGTCTTTGATTTCCATACAGATGGGAACAATGACAGGGAAGATGACATTTTAAACATTTGACAGGGTGGTTCCCTGCAGTGGCTTCAGTCTCCACAAAAATGTCCATATTCACTATGGTGGCAGCAAGCTAAGTATACACACTTTGGAGGATGGGGTCCTGGAAGCACTCTAGGCAATCTGGGCCCATCTCAGCTCCTTGATCCGGGCAGGGCGAAGAGCTGCCAGCTCCCTTGCAGCCACTGGCAGGCCAGGACACTGCAGCCAGGACACCATCTTAGTGTGGTATCTGGCAGAAGCAGACAAGGAGGCCCACTGGGGCTGCTTTATCTGCGTGTCCACACTCCCACTCCCATTCCCCAGTGTCACAGAACCGCTGCCATCCCACCCATGCCACCCCACGCCAGCCCCTCACCGTGGCAGTGGTGTTGTCACTCCTCGCCCGCTGGAGGTGGCAGTTGAAGATCTCCTCGGCACGCCGCAGGTACTGAGTGATCTTCCGCTTCACGGCCTCCCGACGCTCCTTGTTGGGGTCAACTGCGGTGGGTGCAAAGGGTGGGTGTGAGGGGCCTGGCACGTCCCCGGAAGGATGCCCTGGCCACAGTCGCCAGGGGGATGCCCCCGCCCCCCTCACCCTTCTCCCGGTAGGGATGCACTCCCTGGACAGATGCCCCAGTACCCTCACCACACTCCCTAGAGGGATTTCCCCGTCCCCTTATCATTCTCCGTGGAGGGATACCCTGTCCGCTTCACGGAACTCCCGACGTGAAAGCGCTGATCCCCTGGCTGGTGTCCCCGGAGGGGTGCCCCGGTCCTCCGCCCCCGATCGGCCGCACACACCCTGCACGCCGCGGAGCAGCACGTCCACGCCGTTCTGGTAGTGATTGAACGCCTCTTCGTAGTCCTCGCTGACGTCCCGCTCCAGCGCCAGCCGCAGCTGCCGCGCCGCCTCCACCAGGTAGTCGCGGCGCCCGCCGCCCTCGGGCCCCGCCGGCACCACGCGGCTCCGCAGCTGCCCCAGGTAGACGCGGGCCTGCGCCAGCGCCCGGGAGCAGGGCTCGGCCTCCGCCCCGCTCATGGCCCCGCGCCGCCGCCCTGCGCCGCCGGGAGAGGGGCCGCGGGGTCAGCCGGGGCGCGGCGCACGCTCCGCGCCCTTCCCTTACCGGCGCGGTCCCCCGGCACGGCCCCCGGCCCCGCGGTCCCGCACCTGGGCAGCGCGACCGCCAGCATCCCCCGGCGCCGCCGGGCGGGGCGGCAGGGGCGCGGCAGGGGCGGGCGGCGCTGATTGGCCGCGGATGAGATAATCGCGATAATCATCATCATCATCGTCGTCGTCTTCGTCATCGTCATCATCGTCATCATCGTCATCATCATCATCATCGCCCCCCGCGGGGTCTGTGCTCGTGTCCCCCCGCCGAGGTCCCGCCCCCGCCCGAGGCAGGCGCTCCACCGCTCCGTTAACGTGCGGTGAGCGCCGTCACTCCACTTGCTTCATTGTCATCGTTACTCACCATTAATTGCCTTTAATTAACCAAGCTCCCGTTCATTAAATGCTGCCTTTGCCGCCGCGTTTCCTTCCTCTCGTAACGCGTAATTAGCTGTGTTTTAATTAGTCTTTGTCTCTGCCGGCCGTCCGATGGGTGCACCCGCTCCAGCAGATCCCCACTGCCACAGTTAAGGTGATGGATGTCTTGCCACTTCATTGCGGCCAGCCCTGGGTACCCCTGGCTCTTCCTGATTTCATCTTTCAAGCGGGTGCCGTTGGCCCTGACACTGCACTCTCAGCCAGCCCTTCTACCAGCTCTTGCAGACTCATTGGGTTTTACGAACTTATATCAAATGTACAGAACAGGGAACATCAGCACAAATGCATTAAGGTGCCACAAAATGACAGCTTAGTCGAGATCCCATCTGGTGGTTAACAAATGCTTTGTATGTGGAAAATATCCATCTTTGGCTTATCCTAGAAACATGTATTCCTGCCTTCCTGGGCTGGCTTTCTCTTGGAAGGTCAGGAAGCCTTGCAGGGCCTGCTAGATCACTGCAGTTATTAGTGAAGGAGATTTGCTGAACCTGGAGTATTCAAGTGGTTATGCCAGCTGGCCAGCTGGTTTGCTGTGTCTGTGGGATGGTAGGTGTAGCAGTGGCCTTGGCTCAGATGAGCTTGGAGGCAGATGAAACTGAGGAGGGGCCCTGGGTCTGAGGAGACCTTTAGATTAGGGTGACAAAGCGATGCTTGCCCCGGACACCTTGCAGCCAGCATCCTTAATATGCATCAGAGAACAAGAGCATTGGTTCTGGATATCTTCTCCTCTCCCCTATCCCATATTGAGTTAAAGGCTAGAACATTCCTCTTTGTTCCATGTAGCTGAGTTTCACCATTGGTTTTCAAAATTCTGTAACTTCCCTCCTTGCATCCCCATTCCCTGGCATCCCTGTCATTCCTGCATCCCTCGTGTCCCGGTTGGTTCTCCCATGTATACCCCTCCCATCCTTCGGTCCCTCTTAACCCCTTGTACCGGGACATTCTGGGCTCTTTGCGCTCCAGAATCAAGCTCGCTCCATCCTCCTCGACCCTTCCCGATCCCACACACCCTCACCGCCCTGCCACTCCTCAATAAACCCTGGATTCTGAGAACTGAGAGACCGCATCTCTTTTGTATCGCCTCGTCTCCTGCCGGCCTCCGTCTCTGAGGCACTTTGCACCCACGTCCGCGGCACTCACTGCAGCACCCGGTCCGGCGCATGTGTGGGTCGCCGCGGCTAGCCTTCTTTCGTGTGGCTTCAAGGCTAGCCGCGTCCCAGAGCGAGAAACCGCAGGTAGGTCCCAGATTAAATAACTGCCTTACCAGAGAGGTGGCAGGGGACCTGTAAAGGCAGGAGGACTAGAATGAAATCTAAGGGATACCCTTAGAAAAACTGTGCTAAGATTGGTTGGGAAGAGGGAGGCACCTGCATCTTTGTCCATCCCCTGCTAACCTATGGGCATATCCCATTGCAACAGGAAATGATCCTAAGATGAGGGTTTTCATTTTGTCAGGAGCTGCCCTTGTGCTGTGCCATCACAGCCACACCAGTCTGGTCAGACACTGTGTTCAGTGCCTGCTGGAGCTGGTGCTTGCTGTGGGACTGGCAGAGGGGGCACCCATTTGTGGCTGACCGGTGGTTACTTCATACCCTGTACACACTGGTGGTGGGAGATGTCCCCAGGCTCAGGTCCCCTGGGTAGCTCTTTGCGCAACCCAGTCTTTTAACAGCAGAACAGGACAGTAAAGCCTGTGCCCCCAGCTCAGCTCAGCATTCAGCAACAAAACACTGTCTCTCTTACAAGGACCATTTCTTTGGGAGTATGAAAGTATTAACTGTGCTTCAGAGGGCAGGTCTAGGAGGATGCAAAGCCATCTGCTTTGTAAGACAACTTCAGCAGATCTATGTGGGCCTGGAGAGAACAGAGAGCACAGGTAAACAACAAAATCCAGCACAATTTATCTGTAGAGTGGTTTGGATATTGAGGTGGTGGTGGCAGAGAGATGTGTGAAGAGGAATTGCTGGGAGGGTACAAAACTCTGTGAAGATCATCATCAAACACCTCTGAAGTGGCCAGCAGAGAGTAAGCCAAAGGATGTTCCTGTGAGGAAAAGCTTTGCAAGGGAGGAAGACTCTTACTAGCCCCGAGGCACAGCTGCTTTTACCTGTGGGCTTCCAGGTTTGCATGTCAGTGCTCGACAGAGGACATTAAATTTGGGGGATTACTTTTAGATTAACCTGTTGAAGAGCTTGTGGTCCTTGTTGGGAAGTGGGAACTGCCAAAGCAAAACTAGCACAGACACCATGGAGAGGAGTGAGAGCTGCCTTTTTTTCTCACAGACTAAAATTGATGCACAAGAGCTGGCAAAAGCTTAAAACGTGCTGAGATTGCAAACACCCCTGGCTGCAACAAGCAGAAGGATTATATCAAACTTTGTGAGTATGCAAAAGACTTGTAAGTCACAATCAAGAAGTTAGGACCTCAATGCTTCTTTATTTGCATGGACAGGTAGGAGACCTGCACTGGCATGACTGCTGCTGGGAGGCAGCACTCTGTTATGTGTCCTTCCCGCCCCTGACCCCGCCCCCTGACCCCTCCTGACTGGATGTGAGTCAGGACCGCCTCCCATCCCCAGAGATAAAAACCCCAGCAAGAGCCAGAACAGGTCTCTTTGGTTCCGGCCTCGAATGGAGCTCACTTCCTCCCCTGTCTTCCCTCCCTCCTCAGTCTTCCAACCCCTCCCCTGTTTTCCACAATAAAAACACCATGGAGACCTGTGGCTAGCACAGGTCCTTCCCGTGGGAACATTTTGCTATATTTCATAAACAAGATTAAGTTTGGATGTTTTGCAAACAACTTCTCCGGATTGGGTCAGTTCGGGCTTGGCCAATTGGGCCTAGGGGGGAGGTCTTGGGCTGACCAATCTGGGGCACCTCTATAAACTCTATATATATGGAATTCAAAACAATAAAGTCCTCTTCTCTCTTTCCTTGTCTGAGACCTTGGGTCATTCCTCAGCTAGCCGCTCAACAGCGACAGAGACCTGGAACGAAACAGCTGCCTTTCTAAACCTGCGATGCTTCTGCCAGGACCGAGTCTGACCAGTCCCCCAGCTCGTGGCCACGGAGAGACCACCCTGCGGGTTCTGGCTTTGGAGCAGCTCTCTCCCCCGCAGCAGGAGAGAGTTGCCTGAGGATTCTGCACTGCTGCAACACTCTGGTGGCATCCTACAACCAGGGAAACCAGAGGTTATCAGTGAAGTTTTAACATCAGGGTTTTATCAGCTACGATACTACATCAGGAGGGAACCCTGGGCTGATCTCCACATCACCTTTACAGTTACTTCCCAAAAATTTAATATTTTGTTCCTTGTGCATAAGGCCAGGTGCATTTATGTTTTGTGTCCCTATAACTATCCTCCAAAACCATCTTACTGCAGCTCTGGCTCCTAAAGCCTCATTAAACAAACCTTTGCTCTGTAAGGCTGGAAGACACAGGGAGCCCAGGGACGCTGATAACCCAGTGGTGTGTTGCTCCCATGGGACAGCTGCCTGTCTGCAAGGGATACACAGGCAGAGAAAGGATGAGGGGGTTGGGAGCACTGGGGCTGGAGCAGGTTTTCTGCCTGTCCATGGAGGAGCTGGGGTCTGTCATGGTCCGTTTACAAGGGCACCAGTCTCCTACAGCCCCACTCTGCAGTGCTTTGGGGACATGGGGTTCTGCAGATGTAGCTGATCTTGTCAGGGTGCTCACACATCTGCTGTGGCCAAGGAGGGCTGCCAGGAGCTAGTGGTATAAAAAAGCCACAACTGGGAGCACGGAGAGGAGGGACAGGCAGACAGTGGTTGGTCCCCTTGAGAGGAAACGTGGGTGTTGGACGCAAGTCCTGAGGCCAGGAGCCCCACTCTCCCCCCTCAGAGCAGCAGGCCCCCACCCTGAACCTCATACCTCTGTTGGCTGTGATGTCCTGCTGGAAGTCCCTGCCACCCTGGGATGAGGAAGGTCCCAGGACTGTCCCCTGTGCAAGGGATAGGGAAAGGAGCTAGCATTTCCCTGGGCATGTGATGCCTGCAGCAGTCATGAGAACTTCATGCTAGGACTCACTGGGTTCCTATTACCTCCATGGAGCTGGAGGGAGCCCTGACAGCTGGAGATGCAGTTCTCAAACCTCTTGTGTAAGTGATGCTTTCGCCTGCTCCTGCCCTGCCCCAGCTATTCACTGCTGCAGTGGGACAGCCACATCCCACCCAGCTCCCACATCCTTGCTGTCCAATGCCCCATGCCACAGGAGGAGCAGGGGACAAGGCCACACACAGCACCCAGGAGGCTCAGGTAGTGGAGGGCAAGAAGTGACACGGAGTGGCTGTGCAAGGCAGGTGCCTGGCCCTGCCATGTCCGATGGGCACAGCTAGCACTGGACTATCTCAGTGCCAGGCAGCAGCCAAAGAGGTAACATCAGATACCAGGAACTGTTTGGAAAAGCCACTGTGTGTTAGTGTGTTTGGATTAGTTTTAATCCTAATCATCAGTCTTGATAAACATATTTTTATTAATTAATATACTTGGATTTGTGTAACTTCCTTTTTTAAAAGTTTAATGCTACCAGGGTATTAAAAACAATACAGAAACCATCACATACATCCTCAAGTGCTGCACATGGTTCTCCTTGGTCTCGGAGCACAGCCAGCCAGGCAGAAATAACACATAGTGATAGGGAAGGCCTGTGTGGCCCAGGACAGGCCACCACATGGTCCACACAGACTCTGAGTGATGTGGGAAGGGGAGCAGCAAGTTCCCCTCATCCATGAGGTAGTGAAGGAGGAACTTCATGGGCCGTTTTTGAGGCAAAGCCCAGGATACTGTGGATGCCAGAACTGGAAATGGGATCCAAAGAGATCCAGCAAGCTCCTGAAGAATATGCCCAGCTGCACAGGTATGACTCACCCAGTCCATTCCCTGCTACATTGTGGCAGTATGGAGGTTCACATTGCCTCAACACCCACTGCCAGCTTTCCCTGACAGGGACCTGCCTGTCCCCATGACCTTGTGCCAGCCTCAGGCAACACCAGCCTTATGGCTTAGGGAGTCATAATGTAACCGCTGTTACAGGCAGCCCTGTCAAATGTGGGAAGGAGCAGCCGTGGAACCCAAATCCTGCTATGTTAGGCTCCGCTCTTGTTCCTCAGACCAGGATAAACCACAAGTCCCATCATCTAAGGGTAACCATGAAGCCTTTGCAGATCTTGCCCTCCAGTCTTCTGTTTGAAGCTTTCAAGAATGACCCTTGATTTTGTTTTAACCCGGTGCCAGGGGCGCCCCACAAACATGCTGCTGTGGCTAGCACAGGTCCTTCCCGTGGGAACATTTTGCTATATTTCATAAACAAAGATTAAGTTTGGATGTTTTGCAAACAACGTCTCCGGATTAGGTCAGTTCGGGCTTGGCCAATTGGGCCTAGGGGGAGGTCTTGGGCTGACCAATCTGGGGCACCTCTGTAAACTCTATATATATGGAAATCAAAACAATAAAGGTCTCTTCTCTCTTTCCTTGTCTGAGAACTTGGGTCATTCCTCAGCTAGCGGCTCAACAGCGACATGCTGGTCCCAACTCATCCCTAGGGTTTCCAGCTATATGCACTGCTCCAGGATATGGCTTACACAGACCAGCATGGGATGCATTTGGCAGAGGGCCCCAGACTCCCTGCAGCAGGGGTGGGAATTGAGACAGGAAAAGCCCCATGAGAACTGCTTAAAGCATGGAAAACCAGGGGCTGTGGCTTCTCCCTGGACCTGGGCAGAGAGCTGGCTGAGTGGGGAAAGCAGGAAACAGCAGTACCCACAGCCACTTCCATGAGGGCCACTGGCTCCTTATACCCCAAGGGTATTCCCAGTAAGAGATAGGGGCCCCAGGCTAGCCTGTCCCCATGTCAGGTAAATGAGCCTTGGTGGGGTGTTTCCTGAGTGGGAAGGCCCATGGACAGCCTGCCCCCCACTGCCCTAAACTTTGCATCAGCCCTGCCAGGGAGGACAGAACACTGAGCCAGACATTCAGACTGGGGTGAGAACAGGATGAGGATGGTGAACAGAGAGAGGTACCAGTCCCACACTGTGGTGTGGAGAAGGGCAGTTCCCTCAAGAGTATCCCAGCACCCAACTGAACATGGATAGTCCTCAGCCTGGGGAGCAACCTGTTGGTTGCCCATCTCCAGCATGACACCAAGGGCAGTCCCTTGGGTGCTGGAGGATTGGTGATGGAGACAGGCCCTGGGTCACTGCCTTCCTCCAGCCTGAGAGGGTGCCCATGGGAAAGTTCCTTGCCTGCAGCTGCTGGAAAGCAGATAGGAGCGTTCATACTGCCAGCTCCCATGCCAGACCAGCTTTTATTGAGCAGGGCAAAGCTGGGATGTGGCTGTGAATACAGCAGGAGCCCAGTTCCCTTCTGTTTCCCACCAGAACAGCTTCCCAGGCAAGTTCCCTGGCACCTGCCTAGGCTGCCTTGTGCCAAAGCTAGGACGGATGCAGCCCTGCAGCCTTGCCTGCCCCAGATTTCCTTCCTCCCCAGCTGCAGAGTGCTGGCAGGACAGAGATTTGCAGCTGCAGCCTTGTGAGACATCTCCACTCACTCCCACATCATGCTGCCCTCCCCAGCCAGTCCCAGCACCACATCCACCAGCTCTGCTCCTCGTTGCCCCAAGGATGTCCTCGAACACCAACACACTGCTTGAGTTCCTCATCTTCAGCTCTAGGCTTGATCACAGGTCCTTTTGTCCTGCTGCCAACGGGGCAGATGGGGCAAGGGAGTCCTTGGTTCCAGGCTGTGTTCCCACCAGGGCCAACCAAGAGTACAGTCAGCTCTTCCGTGCCGGAGTCCTGCTCCCCACTGCAGCTTAGAGGGACATGACTCCGCAAATCCCCCAGGCTGGGGGGAAAGGCAGCTGGCTCAAACCCAGGTGGTGGGAGTGAGGCTGGGGGCAGGGCGGAGGCTACCTGCGTGGTGTGCCACATCTGCAAAGAGAGCATGGCACGGGGTGAGCACTGCTGGGATGGGAAAAACACTTGGACCTTTAGGCTCACCTGCTCTGCCCTGGATCCCCTTCTCTGTGCCTGGCCCCTCTGACACAGAACTGCAGGGGCAGAGACTGCAGGCAGCCTCTTCATGGGGAGAAGAGAGGCTGGTGGGGATGGTTCTGGCTGAGCCCCCAAGAGCAGGCTTCAGATAAAAGGGGAAAATGATAAAGTGCCAGCCACAGGTGTCATACCTCAAAAGTGCCCACAATGAGTCCAGCCTGTGCTGTTACAGCAAGCAGTTTGAGAAAGTGAGTTAAAGGATGGAAAGAGTAGAGTAACCCAAACAACAATCAGTCAAGGACAGCAGTAAGGACACCGCTGGCAGCAAGATGAGGCTGAAACTGGAAATTCATGGATCCAGGAAACCCAGCATGGTCTGTGATGGCAATAGAGCTAAGCACCATCGAGTCACACAGTCCATCCATTCCCATTCTGCCCAGCTTTAAGCTGCTGAGCCTGGAGACTACCAAGTATCTATTGAGCCTTCAGTAAAAGGCCTGTTTCTCCACAGCCACCCACTGTCCCCTCCTTTCTTCTGTGTCTGCTCTGCACAAACCCTTCACTGCTCACAGTGTCAGTAAAGATCTAAATGCTTCAGTAAAGATCTAAATGCTTCATGAAGATGCCCATCCCAAGGAAATTAACCCAGAAGACACCACCCATACCTGCCCCTGCTCACTTACAGTTCACAGTCTTTCCGTCCCTTCTTGTCTTGTCTTGTCTTCTCTTACCTCGGCCCTTGGATCTCCTCCTTCAAAAGGAAAGTACCACAAGAAGGGCTGATGTGTGGGAGATGAGAACCACAATCCCAACCAGTAACAACGCCCCTGACATCACTTACCTTCCCAACCTCATCAGGTCCTGCCGGGGCCTGCAGAGTGGGAAAAAGACAGAGTGAAGCAGTTATTGGGCAGTGCTGCATGTTGAGCTGCAGGAGGTGGTCCATTGACATGCCCCAGTGCACAACACAATCTACCTGTTATCATTCATGTTTAAAACAGACCCAATGTCACTTCTCTTGACCTTATCAACTCCTTAGTCAGGAGCTGATTGCAGTAGGCAAAGAGAAGGCAGAGACAGCAAAGGGGTAGAGCAGCAGACAGCTAGTCAGCTTGGGTGACTACTCTGGGGATGTGACATTTTGCCAATGAGGCTGGGAAGGGCAAGTTCAGTCTTAGCTGCTCTCAATGACAGCTTTCACATCCTGTAGTTAAACAAGGTGCAACATCCTGAGTAACAAACATGGGGATTTGCTTCAAAGTCTCAGTAGTAGTTCTCAGGCATGATATGCCCCTTGTAGGGGTCACGGCCAGGACATCCACCACACCTACACTAAACTACAAAAGGGAGCAATGTACAGGTGTGGAAAGCAGCTTAGGGAGAAGCCAAAAACTGCTGCAGAAGGCAGCCTGCACAAGCACTCATAGGAGATCCCCTGGGAGTTACCCTAAGTAGGAAAACCACAAAAGACTTAGGAAATTCCCTGCATGGAAAATAGCTGGAAGCAGAAAAGGAGGCAAGTAACACATGTGCTTCTTCCCACTCCCCTTTCTGCATTCACTGACAGATGCTCCAGAGGCAGCGTGGAGCTAGGTCTGCTCCAGTACAGCTGCTCATACAACTGCAGGGGAATACCAATCCAGGGATCCTCAGGCTCTTCTTCCAGGCAAGGATCATGTCTAATGGCTGCCCAGCAGGACACTCATCCCCCAGTTTTTGCAATACTAAATCACCCTTGGATCATGATGGAGAGTGATTACCAGGACCCCCCACACAGGAAATGCTGGAGAGTCTCTATGGTAAGGACCAGCTGCAGGCAACACCAGAGCTGCTCCCGCAGCATTGCAGTCCTCAGGCAATGGCCCTGTCCTACCCAGGCTTTCACCACTTTGGGGACACAGTGAGCACCCCAAGGGGTTGACTAGGTGCCAGGAGTCTGTGGCAGGTTGGTGCTGCACATCCATTCCAGGCCACCACTGCTTATCCAGGCCAGGTTGACACTCTGTGTTTTAAGCTTCCATTTGCTGGCTTGGATGTAAACCTCTGCTTCCCAGAGGGCCACCTTAAATGGTGGCCCAAGACCCAGCTGTTGTGATGCCTGATGGGTTTTTTTGTATTTTTTATTTTACTTTTATACTCTCTTTATATATAACCTTTTACCCTTCCCCGTTCCTGTACTTTTTACTCCCTGTATCTTAACCCTACATGTCTATCACCCTAGTACCCCTTGCCCTGCTCAGAATCCTTTGGGGAAGACGAAACATATCCACAATCACAAAGCATGACACACAACCTTGAACAGAGCTCCATCACTGAGACATGTTTTTTGTAAACTAAGTAGTAATCTTTTGGGGGGGGGCAATTTTAATAAGGGGACAATTACTTCATTTGTTAGACTTCTTATTGGAGACTTTTAGATAGGTATTCTAATCTAGGCTGTCCATAAATTGTATACGGGGAATATCGTCGGGGCTTTTTGGGCTTTTTGCTTGTTCGTCGGTGCGCATCTGGGATCCTATTAAACCAAGGTAAAACCCCTTTCCTATGCTGTGTGTCTGCGTCTAAAAATTTCTACTAGCAATTTAAGGCATCAGTTCTGGCGAGCCAGCCAGGAGGAGAAGGAACCCCGGGTTCTGATTTGGATCGAGAAACACCCCGCTGTATCCTCCCCTTGCCGGCACTAGGGGAGAAAGGCGGCGATTCAGGATCGAAATCTGGGAGTTTTCCAAAGACCAGGAACACGGCTTGAGAGGTAAGATCAAAGGGGTTGTTTTATGGTTTTATAGATAGCTAGCTAGCATTTAGGAGATCTCCAAGGGTGGGAGCATGGCCAGGGGGGCCATAAAAAGGGGGTTTTTAACCGCTCCGCTCCCACAGGGTGGGGGGATTGTGAGGAGAGGGGGACGCCCCTCGTTAAACTCACAGGGAGCCGCATAGGGCTCACGGGGGGGCTGTGGCTCAGAGGGGGGCTGCAGCCCGCAGGTCGGGTTGTGGATTCGACTACCGAAGTTCGAATCCCGCCAGGGTTTCTAAGCTGAGCACGCGTGGTTTTCAGGCTTGTTTTCTTTGCTCTGCTGGTTCTGTGCTTATCTATAGGTTAGGAACTTTTTCCTACTGTTTCTTTCTGTTTATAAGTCAGACATGGGTGGTGTGCTGTCTACCAACCCAAGAATCCCGCAGGATTCCCCGCTGGGTTTGATTTTGAAAAACTGGAATCTGCTGACAGTATGAAGCGTTGATTTACATTCTGGTGAATTAACCAGACTTTCACTGTGGGTGTGGCCTGTGTTGAACCTGGAGGGGGGGAGTAAATGGCCTCGGTTGGGCAGTTTAGATAATGGACTTATTACAAAGTTACTCGTAGAACTCCGAGTTCAGAGAAGGTTTAAGGAGTTAAGATATGCAGAATTGTTTTCTATATTTCTAAATCGAGAAGAAGCGTATAAGCAAATGAAAGAGAACCGCTTTGAGATGGCTTTACAAAAATTAGAAAAGAAAAAAGATAGACAGAAACAGCCCCCCGACGAAAGATGAGGAGATAGACATGACAGACACAGACTTGGTGGCACCAGATTTACGAAGGGGGGAATCACACCAGCCACAACACGGGCCGGTGCCCCCTCCTCCTCCCCCCTCCTCCTCCTCCTCCTCCTCCCCCACCGCCATTCTGGCCATCTGCCCCCCCCTGCACCTACTTGATACAGCATGGGGAAAAGAGGAGGTGTGGCCGCCTCCTCCCCCACTGCCACCATCCCCTGACCGGTCTGATGACGAGGATGAAGGCGGGAGCAGGGGCGGAGACAGGGGTGGAGTCAGGGGGTGCAAGCAGGGGCAGAGGCAAAGGGAGAGACCGGGGCGGAGGGAATGGCGGAACCGGGGCGGACCAGGACGGAGAGGGAAGCACGTCTACCGCTGGCCCCTCCCAGACTGGGGAAAGGGGGGGCGGCGGGCAGCACCCTCTCCACAGCTCCACTAGGGCTGAGAGGGAAAAAATCCAAATAAAGCGTGAGTCAGACGAATCCAGTGTAGATGTAGATAGCTCGGAAGAGGAAGGGGAAACCGAGGCTGAAGCTGCAGACAGCGAACCTGCTGGGAAGAAAAGGGGGAAAATAGCCCGGGAAGCTATCGGGGCTGCCAGTTCGGTGGCAAAACGTACTAGGTCTAAGAAGGAACCTGTCCTAGAAGTACCTCTAAGGCAGGCTGTCGGGAATCAAGGGATGGTTTATATCAAAACTCCTTTCTCCCTCGGAGAACTCCGACAATTGAAAGAATCAGTTGGAGCATACAGAGACAATCCAGAGAAAGTGGCCATGCGGTTTGAATTAGCTATCAAGGCACAAAACCCAGATTGGAGTGACCTGAATGTAATGTTAGATGAAGTACTGGATAGTACAGAAAAAGAGATGGTTATCAAGGCTGCTGTACATGCTGTGGAAACTCAAATTGCAGCTGGAACCATCCAAGGACCTGTTGGTAATATTTTTCCTTTGATAGATCCTGGTTGGGATCCCAATGTGCCAGAGGAAATGGCCAAATTAAAACAGTATCAAAAGTGGATAGTTATTGGACTAAAATGTGCTATTCCTAAAGCAATTAATTGGGCCAAAATATATGAAATTAGGCAAGGTCTAAATGAGACCCCCACAGATTTCCTGAACAAGCTCAAAGAGGCTGCACGGAAGTACACAAACTTGGACTTGGATTCCCCAATGCAGCAATCTAATTTAGCCTACATATTTGTAGGCCAATCTACACCTGATATAAGGAAAAAGCTGCAAAAATTGGATGAGTATGATCTAAATAAGTTGTTGAATGTGGCCTGGAAAGTATATCAAAATAGGGATTCAACAGATAAGGATACTGGTAAACCCCACTACAAGAAGAAACAGGGTCAGGGGAAAAGAAAGGGTCCACCTCACCCTCCTCTAGCCGAGGACCAGTGTGCCATCTGCAAGAAGAAGGGACACTGGAAGAACGAGTGTCCAATGCGGGCGAAGGAGACGCCCACGTCTTCTCAATTAGCTGTGACTGGGAATTTACGGGGACCGAAGGCATTATCCACCCCAGCGGAGCCTTCGGTTATAATTAAGCTGGGGAAAGATGATGTTGAATCTTTGGTTGATACGGGGGCAACATATTCTGTGTTAAATACTTTAAAGGAGAAACTGAGTCAAGATACTGTAGATGTAATTGGTGCCACGGGGGTAAGTGAAACAAGGCCTTTCTTTCAACCTTTAAGATTTAAACTGGGGAAACATTGAGTGACTCATCAATTTTTATATATGCCAAATTCTCCAAAACCATTGTTGGGCAGAGATTTATTGGAAAAATTGGAGGCAGAAATTAAATTTTCCAAGGAGGAGGGAGTGAAAGTTATAATTCCTGAATCTAAATTTGTCGAAGCAGCTACTATTCTTATCCAGGAATGTTGTGGAGAAATTCCTAAAGAAGTTGAGGATGCGGTTATTCCAATAGTATGGGCCAGTGATTTTCCCGGGAGATCCAAAAGAGCTGAACCTGTGAGTATTGCACTCAAAGCGGGAGCAACACCAGTAAGGCAGAAACAATACCCTCTGAAATTAGAAAGTCGTAGGGGACTGGCACCTGTAATTGAGAAATTTCTCAAATTCGAGTTGCTAGTGGAATGTGAGTCCAAATACAACACACCCATCCTGCCAGTAAAGAAGGCTGATAGTAAGAGTTACAAGCTAGTGCAGGATTTGAGGGCAATCAACAGAATTACAGAGGACATACATTCAGTTGTACCAAATCCCTACACTTTTCTAACCACACTAACAAATGAATTAGGGTGGTTCTCAGTCTTCGATCTCAAAGATGCCTTTTTCTCTATTCCAATCCACAAAGATAGCCAGGAGCTTTTTGCTTTTGAGTGGGAAAATCCTGAGACAAGAAGAAAGACTCAATTAACTTGGACAGTACTACCCCAGGGGTTCAAGAACAGCCCAGCTTTCTCTTTGGGCCATGGTCACACTCAGGCATGCCAAGCCGTGGAGCTCCCTGCTGAGCCACCACCTTGGACATGCTGTCACACACGAAACACCTGCCTCAGAGCCACCAGCCTTGCTCCATTACCCACAGGCAGATCCTCTGGCTAGAGGAGCATCCGCCAGGCATGCCAAGGCAGCTGCAGGGATGGGGAGCACAGCCCTGTAGACAGTGCGTGGTGCCTGACCCATCTTCACAATGCCACACACCCCCTTGGCTGCGGAGAGCAGGTGCAGAGATGTGGTGCAGCCTGCAGCTGAACAAGGGCCATAAGCACTGGCAATTTCTAGTGCAAAGACAGCAAGAAGGGGTGCCAGCACAGCCAGGGTGCCCACAGGGCATCCCTGTTCCACACACAGGGTGAGATGGCTGGGTTGCTCTTGCTGGAGCCCAGCAGTCCCTACCTGCACTCGCATTGCTTGTGCTCGGTGAATGCCATCTCCACATAGGGTGCTTCCCCATTTGGCTTTATCTTCAGGAGCTGGAAGAGGAGCAAAGGTTACTTCCCAGGCAGCAGCAGGAGGGGGCTGGAAGGGCTCCTGCACCACTGCCTTGCCACCCCAGCCTCTCGGGAAGATGCATGTCTAACCTGTTCCTCGGGACCTCCAACAACAGAGACTCCACCTCCACACATAGGCAGCATCGGCCAGGCCCAGCTGCCCTAGCAGCTTGGGAAGCTCTGCTAGTGCCTTCAGGGCTTTAGTTTAAGTCCCATGGTCTTGGGATTCCCCAGCCTTAGAAAAGATTTTTCAGTCTGCCTTTCTGGAGAGCTTTCACATATTTGACCACTTTGCACATCTCCCTTCTCTGACAGAAATATCCCCCCAGTCATGTTTTCCACACCAATTCTATTGCTGCTGTCTCCTCCTGGACCCCATTCCTACAGCATTGAGTGGGAATTGACTGGAGTCAGTACCACAGTGCCTCCCCAGTCCAGAGGTACAGGATTTTCCCTGTCACATGTCACTCCACAGCCCAGCCTGAAGTTCAGATTGGACATCCAAGAGCCTCACAGGGTATGTTCATCATTGGTGTGATCCACATTAGCCCCTGCAGAAGTGTCTCGCATTGCCACACTGTACACAGCAGCAGGATCCCTCCCATAGAGGGAGACCTGAGCTTGGGGAGTTGCTTCCTATTCACATCAGGCTTTGGATCCACCTCAGCCAAGAGTTTTTGGACACTGCCATCCTGCCTTCCAACACACTTTCAACCCCAGAGGGACCAAAATCACTGTGATTTATTGCAGGCACTCCCGAGTCCATCATCCATAACAAAGTAGAGCTTTTTCCTGCTCTCTGCAGCATCAGCAGGTTGATCTCTGGCAGTTCAGTACAAGAGCTGCGGTGTGAGGACAACTGCTGCCTGGTACATGGGGAAGAGTTGAACTGCCCAGGTTGTCCCACCCCACATCTCACAGCTCACACAGTGGCAACTGAAAATGCAGCTGCCTCAGCCCTTCATGCTCACCATGCCCCAGCGTGGGGGTATTCACTGTCAGCACCACCCCAAGCATCACCTGACATAGGAGAGCCTCAGTCCTGCCTTTGATTCAAGGACAGCACTTGCTTTGTCCCAGCAGGCAGTCATGGGCAACAGGAACACCCCCCAAACCCCACCACAGGACAGGAAAGGTCTGGAAAGATGACAGCAATGAGCAAGACAGACCACACAGAGAGAAGTCTGGGAAGCAGGGAGTGAGGCCAGTACCACCAGGGGTGACACCTGGCCTCAGGGGCAAGCCCAAAGAGCAGGCAGAGCGACCCTGCTGACTTGGTATGCTTTTGAGCAGCTGTAAGTCCCCTCCTTGCTAGCCACACTGCTACAATGTTTAGATGATGCAAAGCTGCAAGTTCACCTTCCCGGCGCTGGGTGTGCAGCCCACAACCTCTCCGGCACAGCCACGGCCCCGCAGCAGCGGCACGTACCTGCATGGTGACCGTGCTTGTCTCCACGGGGACGCAGCGGAGACCCTCGTCCCCACAACACCCTCCACAGCGCTGCAGGGAGACGCAGGAGGGTCTGAAAATGTACTCCACCTCGTTGGGGAATTCGGTAATGACGTCCACCAGCTGCTCCAGAGGCCGGCAGAAACTACGATTCCAGATCTCCCGAAAGGTCAGGACTGCAAGAGACAGGGGCAGGGACTCTAAGAAGGTGCCCAGAGAGGCAGAGCCCAGCCAGGCCGCTGCCGGGGCAGGTGCAGCAGCCGCGGTGGGGTCCTGCAGCCATCACGGGGCACGGGATGCCAAGGACCCCCTTGTGCTCTCAGTAAGTCCATCACGGTACTGTGCATAGCACCGTGCGGGGGCTCACACAGTCACCCCGATAGGCTCTTTCTCCCTCTGCCCGCCAGCTCAGTCTCCTGCCCAGGCACTCTGCTCACCCCCGGCCTCCACCGAGAAGGGGATCCCCCGCTCCTCGAACCTCCCTCGGGCAGACAGCCCTCCCCTGGGACTTTACAGCAGGGAGAGCTGAAGCGGAGTGCTCCCACCAGGGACCCCCCATGCCGGTACCGGAGCGGCGGCAGTCCAGGGACAGGGACCGGTGCCCGGTGCCGCAAGCGCCCGGGGCGGGCTGGGGGAATCAGGTTGCTCCGAGCCTCGGCACAGCTCCCCGCTGCCTCCCCGGCTGTCGCGGCAGGGCTCCGGAGGTGACACAGCTCCGGGTGTACCGAGTGTGCCCCGGCTCTGCGCGAAGCCCTCCCTGGGTTGCCGCCCCCTCCCAGCCGGGACACCGGCGGCTGCCCACTGCCAACTCACCGGGCGACTCCGCGCTGGCTGTCCCCCGCTCCTCCGGGGCCTGCAGGGAGGGAAAGGCGAGCGCTGGCGAGGCGGCATGAGGCGAGCCGCCGCCCACCGCCAGGAGGAGCTGTCCCAGCCGTCACGGCCACCCGGTGCAGCGGCACCGGGGGACCGGGCTGCCCCCGCTCCGACCCCCCTCCCGCCCTTCGGCTCTCACCGGGGCGGGCAGTGCCCCCAGCGTCCCGGCCACCAGCAACCGCAAGAAGGCGCCGAGCAGCCGCATCGCCGCCCCCGCCGCCCCCGCCGCCCCGGCACCGACTCGGCGCCGCCGCTACCGCCCTGCCGCCCCCGGCATGCCGCCCCGCCGCCGGGCCACCGGCCCCGCCGTGCCGCCTCCGCCGCCGCCGGGCCATGGGAGCGCACTCCCCTCCGCCGCCGTATTTCACCGCCATCGCCCCGCCGCCGCCCCGCCCCGGCCCCGCCGCGGGGCGGGAGCAGGTGCCCGGCCCCGGCGGCCGCGGGAAGGGCCGGTGCTCCCGGGCTCGGCGGAGCCCCCTCCTCCCGCGCCCCCGCACCGCCTCCGGCCATTTCTCCACCGGGCTGCCCCGGCGCTTCTATTCACCGGCCTGTGCCCGGTGAATCCCCGGCCGGCGGGAAGCCCCGGGGCTGTGTCGGGCTTCTGGGCTTGCTGTTTTTGCTGCCCCATGCCCATCCAGCCATTCTGTGCCCACCTGGTTCTCCTGAGCCCATACAACAGCCCCTTTCCCACCCATCCTCTCCATTTCCCTACTGATGCCCTGTTCCCACTCAGACATCCCGTGAGTGCCCACCCACCCCCTTCCCTCTCAAGCTGCCTCTGCCTGTTCCATCAGCCCCTGCCGTTGGACCCCTGTCAGAGGGTTTCCAGGCCCCCTAGCCTCAGGGACAGCATCCTGATTCTAGTCTACAGCTCAGAAGGGAAGGGGGCACAGCAGGTCTGGGGTCAAACCCTGCTGCCAACCCAAGGGAGCTCTGTGGCCTTTTCTGTTCTATTTTTAAGCCCCAGTAGCCAGGGAAGTTGGAACTATGGGAGGCTGATGAGATACCAACAGGCAACACGATCCCCCGTGGAATGCAGGCCCGAGGGAAATAACGGGCTCTGTGTCCGTGCCAGGATTCACGTTTCTATCTTCCTGGGAGAGTGGGGAGGCTGCTTCAGGGCTTCCCTACCCAACACTATGTGAGGTCTGTCCCTGCAGCATGAGGATGCCAGTGTGGGATCTGTCCCCAGGCAGGACATGCCCCCCGTGGCAGGACATGCCAGCTGTCTGTCCTCAGCCCCGTTGGACCATGCAGGTGGCAGTGACTCAGGCGTCAGCAGGAGCTGGGCTCTGTCAGGAGCTTCTAGGCATTGGTACCACTGAATGTGTGAGAAAGCTGCTGGAGCAAGGCCTGACAAATTAACATGGAGATGCTGCAGAGATAAGCACACAGAAATCTCAGCCCCACCGCGGGGCGGGTGTGTTGCAGTTCATCACTCAGCGGCACAGCACCAGCTCGGCAGCTGCCGGGGGCTGCTGTGGTGGTGTTCAGCGCCTGTTCATACTCTTGCCCCTGGCTGGGCAGCAAAGAACAGGTAACATCCTTAATATGATGACTGGAGCATGCCTACTGCCACCCTACAGACCCTCCTGGGCCAAGGGAACCCCCTCCCCACTTCCCCAGGGATGGTTGTGAGATGGGGGTGAAGGGAGCATTTCCTCTCATCCAAGAGCAGAGGCCACCCTGAACAGCAGCTGCTGCCAACTCACTGGACAGACAGAATCCCGTTATTGCAAAGACCGTGACCACATGGGGCCTCATGCCTGTCCTTGCAGGAAGGTCCCTTGGAGCCACCTCTCAGACACAAGGCCAGCCTCTGGCGCTGGAGCAAAGGGCTCTCCCCCAGGAGCCATGTGGCTGGGGAGACCAGCCCTTAATTGCCTAGTGCAGTCCTGTTCCTGGTCTGAAGCGATTTCCTCAGAGGCCTTGGGCAGAGTTTACATTCCTGGGATGAGCATCCACTTTCTAGGCAGCGTGGAACAGAGACAGGAGAAGAGAAATAATATTTGGACACTGGTAACCTGTGATCAGCAACATCCTCCTGCATATGGAGTCTGCATATGGAGTCCT
>JAKEPQ010000877.1:0-52834 GCA_024500445.1 Entomyzon cyanotis
TGTTGGAAACTAGAGTTTGTACCAGCAAAACTTATGTTAGTTAAGCTGAACAAGGCCTCAGTAAAAATCCTAGCAAAGTGTTGTGAGAGAAGTGCCTAGGAAGCGCAGCTGTGCCTCTAGGCTGTAGGAGAAAGTCATGAGAAAGATGAAAGAGTAAAAGGGAAATCTCTACTTGTGTGAGAATGGAATGCAATGTAGATTGTAACCTGTGTAGCTATAATTAGAAACATTAGAATAGTATATAAGTCTCTCATGTCGTAAAATAAACGGAACTTGCTTTATTTCTCACATTGAGACTGCCTGCATGTTCTCTTCGCCGCCGTCCGTTTCCCCTTTCTAACAACATTTGGTGACCCCAACGTGATCCACGGACAGCAGCGAAACGAGGAAGCACCAGTGCGCAGTGACCGGTGGGCTAAGATCGTCAGCCCTTGCTCCGCAAGGGGCAATCCGACAGCTTGGGTCAACCGAGAAGGGACCCGCCGCCCCTGTGAAGGACTATACTCGGATAAGCGCTGCGTGGCTTGCTGTGAAAAGATAGACACGGAGCAGTGCAAAACGCATGCACAGCGCTAATCTGAAGCGAAGACCAAGATGTTTTAGAACCAGCTGGACGACAATGGAGACAGAGGTAGTCCTGGACTTATTACAATGCTTTTTAGAAAAACAGGGAGTGAGCAAAAGTGCTTTAAAGCAATTTGAGGAGGGGGAGTGGCTGGAGTTTGGTGACTGTTTGTTTAATGAACTGCTAGATAGAATAAGACTGCAAAAAAGCTTAGCAGAACGTGGAAAAAGTTATAACTTCCTTACAGCAATGTAGTGCGGAGGAAGAGATTGCAGAGGTAACAGCAAAAGCACTGGCAGGTGCGAGTAGAAAACTAGCAGGCGCAAGTAGAGAAGGAATTCCAAGAAAGATTACACACCGTGATGGCTTTACAAGCTTACCCCCTGAGGGCTGCTATCCAGTCATTGACATGCAAAAAACTTTCACAACCATACAGCCGGGGGAGCCCCCCCTGCTTGGGGGGAGAACTGTAATTCTCCGTCACCGCAGCGCTCCGCGCCGCTGCCAGAAGCTGAAAAAATGCAGCTCTCAGCCCCCTCTTCCGTGAAAGACAAAAGAGCATTAAAAATGCAAATCTAGCCCTGATGTGTTGTTAGAGTCAATGCAAACTGCTCAAGAAGCTGTACAGAAGGTCCGTACAGTACCACCGACCCCCTCGTACATGTCCATCAAGCAGGGGAAAGATGAAACATTTGCTAGTTTCATAAAAAGAGTATCAGCTGCTATTGAAAACGCTGGTGTATGCGATTCGATGAAAAAAACATTGCTGCGTCAGTGTATTATAGAAAATAGCAACTCTACAACAAAAAATATCTTAATTATCTTATCTGGAAATACCATCATTGAAGCTTTACTAGAACAAAAGAAAAAGATACCCGCAGCAACTCAAATTATAATAACAAAAGCAATACCAGTACAGCAAAAAAATAGCAGAAAGTCACCTCGTTGCTTTAGATGTGGCAGTGAAACACACATACGGAGACAATGTAATGAGGAAGTTTGGTGCTTCCGCTGTGACAGTGGTACTCACAGCACAGAAGCCTGCCGGCAAATAAAAAACAAACAGAGAGTGGCTAGCTGCCGCACAACAGCAGCAGCCCCTCTCCTCCACCACACGCTGCCTGAACTCCATGCGCCAAGACCTATAGCGGAAGTTACTCCAACCCCTGCTTCCTGTCAACGAGCAGAGAGGGCTGAAGTCGCAGAGGGTACCCCGGTAGGCGGTGCTGCGGGCCGTCCATGCCTCCTTCACCACCCCAACTGCTACGTCTGTGGTAAGTTCCTAAACTCTACCCCTCCCCAAGGATAAAGAAATGAGTGACAGTCCTGACAACCAACCAGATCTAACCAGCAGCACAGATGCTTGCTGAAGCTGTCACCGACTTGATCCAGTGCAGCCTCGTGGCTTTTCAGCTTTTCTAGAGTTCCAAGAAAATGTCTCTGAGCTTGGCTCCTTCTGTAAGCACTTGTCCTGGCAGACCTTCGCCTCCTGCCGCAGCTCAGCGACCAGAGCTCCCTGAAAATGTCCCGGCAGATAGAGCAGATCAGCTCTTCCTTCAGCCCGGCTGCACACCCTACTCGCCCAGACTGTCACCGACACCAAAACCAAAACTTACTTCCAACTTTTACTGATAAAAAAGCATTGTAGCAATATAATTGTCCTGATAAGTAATAATACCTTAATTGCTAAAAAGCATTAAACAAAAGCTAAATTCTTTACTAAAGTGTTACTTAAGACAGTGTCTGTGTGTGTGAGTGTGACTGTGCTGCAGCAAACATGCTATTTAATTTAAGTATTTTAAATTTGTAAGTTAAGCCTATAAGTAAAGCTATGCTCTATTATAGTAAATTATACATAAATCAATTACTAATTATAGTAAATTATACATAAATCAATTACTAATTATAGTAAATTATACATAAATCAATTACTAAATAAGTTAAGCTACCTGTTAAGTGCCTTTTGTTAAGTATAAATTCTGTTAAAGTTAAGTGATAATAAGTTTAATTTCTGTTAAGTTTAAGTATTAATAAGTTTAAATTCTATTAACATTAAATAAGCTTAAGTTTTATTACAAGTACCTTATGTTAAGTCTGTTATTTTAAATTTCATTAAGTTTAAATTCAATAAGTTTAAGTTCTGTTAAAATTAAATCTGTTAAGTTTAAGTAATATTAAAGTTAAGTAATATTGAATTTAAATTCTGCTAAGTTTACATTCTGTTAAAGTTATTAAGTTATATAAGTTTAAGTTTTATTAAATATACATTATGTTAAGTCAAGTTAAGTCTAAGCAATATTAATTTTAAATTCCATTAAGTTTGAGTTCAATTATAGTTAAGTCTCTTCAGTGTTACTCAGTTTACTGTTTATTAGTTTTGAATTTTAGTAATTTTATGTTCTATCAAGCCTATTAAGATTAAGCTTTATTCATTTTCAGTGATATTAATTTTAAGTTTTAAATTTGTTAGTTTATATTATTATTCACAAAGGCCTTTGCAGTTTTATCTTCCTTAGTTAAAGTTAAATGATGATGTCCACTGTTTTCAAATATTTCACCTTACCTTATATAGTTATTTGCAAAAATAGTAACATGTTAAGACACTCTCCTTATTGATATTAATAAAAGCTTGTTTATAAGATGTTCTAAGAAAACCCTCCTACTTAGAGCCTAGACTCTGGCCAAGCCTTAATCCTAACAAGTTAGAAAATATGCCATGTGTCCCAGGTGTTTCTGCACAAAAATGCGATCCAGTCACTTTGACTTGCTAAATTAAACTTATAAAAGCTAAACTTTCTTCCAAGTAGACTTGGAGTCCTTACCCGAGAAAAATTCTCCAAGCCTTGCCTGTGAAGTGAAGTTGTTAACAATTGCAATCCCTGAGCCATAGCAAAATAGTTAAGCAATTAATTATCTTAAGTAAGTCTATACTAATAATTGTAGTAATAAAATTACTTATAACAAAGCAAATTAATCTAATAACTGACAAAATCTGTTCTCACAAATAAAGAGAGGGGGAATTGTTGGAAACTAGAGTTTGTACCAGCAAAACTTATGTTAGTTAAGCTGAACAAGGCCTCAGTAAAAATCCTAGCAAAGTGTCGTGAGAGCAGCGCCTAGGAAGCGCAGCTGTGCCTCTAGGCTGTAGGAGAAAGTCATGAGAAAGATGAAAGAGTAAAAGGGAAATCTCTACTTGTGTGAGAATGGAATGCAATGTAGATTGTAACCTGTGTAGCTATAATTAGAAACATTAGAATAGTATATAAGTCTCTCATGTCGTAAAATAAACGGAACTTGCTTTATTTCTCACATTGAGACTGCCTGCATGTTCTCTTCGCCGCCGTCCGTTTCCCCTTTCTAACAACAGGTATAAGAATTTCAGTCAGTCACGTGTTACTCAAGACGTGTTGATTTTGTGACTTCTGGAGTTTTTTTCTTTTTTAGTACTATTAGACCAAAAGATTTTGAGCATGCACCAGGTGTTGCATAAGTTTATTTCAGTGTGCATTGGCAAGAATCAGTAGTTTTAAATTCCCAAAGTAGTTTTCCCAAATTGTTACAGTCATAAAAAAAATTTGCTTTTTCCAGATTTTGTAGATGTTCCCACTTTTGGAGTAGTTTTTACATTTTCAGCATCCCATATATGCTATGGCAGCACAGTCCTAATATTGTAAACATTTTTGGTCATCCAGTTTTTACTGAAAATTTGTAGTCACTAAAATATTTATGTGATGAATGGTTTTGTCCAAACCCTATCTTTTAAGAAGCAAAAGGTGAACTTTAGACTTGAGTTATAGAAGCTGCCGCTGCTGCACTGTGATCTCTGGGGCTTTGTATGAACCCAGACCTCTGGCCATGGCTGCAGGGTCAGAATTCAGCCTCTGTCTTCCTCTTCCAAACTACCCCTGCAACAAAACCTTTCCATTGATATGAAGCCAAATCCAGCTTAAGCTGAAAAAGATACAGCTCTAGCTGAGCAAATGGTGTTCTGTGCCTGTGTGTCCACTCTGACTTTATTTGCAAATCTGATTTACATGCCATGGCAGTGGGTAATTTGGAGCACTGCAAACATACAATCATGAAAAGTCCATCACCCGCTTGACAATTCTACTTAGCCATGCAGGCAGAGGGGTTTTATTTTTGACTGTCACCCTGCAGTGCTTTTACAGAGACCCAGTATCAGGGGTTGTGACACAGACATCTGGGAGTGTTCTTGTGCCAGTGTCACAGCCGAATTGTCATGTATGTCCTGGCTCTTTAGCAGGCCTGCCAGGCTCTGAGGCACCCTCATGCCACAGAAGTTTTAAAGCACATCATGACTCATGCTATGCTTTACGCAGAACTTGTGTTGGAATTTTAAACTGGAAATACTGTGCCCAAATCATTACCATCAGTTCTGACAATCTTAGGAGTCCAGCAATATCACTGAGTGAAGCAGAAGTATGAAGAAGCAGAGAGTATTACAAGGAAGGAGCCAAAGGAAACCATCAGGTGTAATGAGCCTGATCTTTCATTTATGGTGGTGTTTTATATTCTGTGCAGAGCAAGGAGATGCTCTGTAGCCGTTACTTTCACTACTGGGAAGAAATGATGTGCAAAGAGGTAACAGGTTTCACATTGCAAACAACAACTCTCTTCTGTTGACATGGTCATACTGAGAGTTTGTTTCCTTTGTATGCTGCGTGAGTAAATACCTTCCTGTGATACCTTTATGAGGATCAGTCCCTTCCCTCTGTGCAGAAGCAGGACCTTAAGCACCAGCCACTGTGCCTCACCTGAGCTGCTGTGAGGTGGACCCTGGCCATCAAGGTGTGACCACCTCTGGCTGATGTTACAAGTTGGTTTTGACTGACAGTTACAAACCCAAAGCTGAATAACACAAATGAATATACTTAGAAAGAAAATAAAAGATGTTTCCCGCCAAAGTCTTATTAATTTATCAAAAATGTATGTATTCTTAGTAGCAGATGGTCAATAATAGATGATAGATGGCCTCCTCTGTGTAAATTAATGGCTGTAATTCACTTGAGGGGATCTGCTGATGTCATAAGCTGCCAGAGTGCAGCTTGAGTGATTTATTAACAGCTGCAGAAATCCTAGACTGAAGTACATCCTTGTATTCACTTAGGGTCTGCAGATTTTTATTTATAAACTGTGTAGGTTTGAATTTCTTGATTATTATAGGGATCTCTTCTGTGGCTCTAACACAGGGCCACAGTGAAGAAATGCTGACTATAAAAGCTCAGATGCCTGCTTGTGATTAAAGGCAGATTTTCTCCACTGATGCATATCAACAGCATCCCTTTTCTTTATTTTTGAAATCAGCTAATCAATATCTGCAGAGGTTTACATAAGCCCTGTTTTTGGTTTTGTTTCCCCTCACCATCAAATAGAAACAATGTTATTATCTTCAGATCCAGGAACCTCTGTCGCTCAATGTTGTAGTCACAGTCTCTATGCACATCCAGCACAAAAAGATGGGAGAAGGTTGAGAGCTAAACAGGAATAAGTGCTGTCTCTAATACTAACGACTGAATTTTTCTGTTTATGAAGAAAGCAAAAGACACAGAAGGCTAGAAAAGGTGCCTGAAAACCAAAACTCTTTGTGTACAGGGAGGAGACTCTTCCTGCCCAGGGAGAAAACCTTCCTCTCCTCCATAAAATTCTTGAATGGTGAAAATAAGAATTTTCTGAATATGGATCCTAGGTTTATCACACCCTTCTAACATGTGAAATGCAAGCAAATGAAACTATTAATTTCCATTCCTTTTTCCTCCTTCCCCCAAAATAGGAGCTGATCAGGATGATATTAAATCCTGTTTCTCAAACAAGGGATACATTTCCAAAATGTAATTCGAGATGTAGAGGAAGAGGAAAAGGGAGATGAGAATAAATTACGAAGAATTGCAGGGCAGGAAGGAACAGTCAGAATTCATTTGCAAATAACTATGCTAAAGATGCAGAATTTCTTGAGAGAACTCACAGCAAATGCTTGGATGTCAGTTAGGAAACAGTGAAAACCCTTCTGGTCTTTTCTCTGAGATTAGTTGTGTTTGTTGATAGTAAGATTTCACCAGTCCTTGGGAGAGTGTTGCAGTTATTGTCCTCAGCAAGGAATGCTGTTTTGTTACCAAGCAAATACTGCTTTACTCCTGTTTTCCTTCACCAGTGTCTGTCTGACCTGTGCCTGCGAAAGAGGTATGAATAGAAGGAAGGCAGTATTTGTACAGAAAACAAAGGTTAGAATTTGAAGGAAAACAGGCTCCAGATACTGTTCACTGCCTTGGGGCAAAGCCCTTTCAATTCATTATGAGTATACTAATTTCAGTGAGCCTGTTATTGCTATCACAGTGTCGTGGACAAAGCCCAATCACATCAGGAACACACAATGTTAAATATTATACAAATGCAAAGAAAGGTATTGATGCCTTAAATTGCTAGTAGAAATTTTTAGACACAGACACACAGTATAGGAAAGGGGTTTTACCTTGGTTTAATAGGATCCCAGATGCGCACCGACGAACAAGCAAAAAGCCCCGACGATATCCCCCGTATACAATTTATGGACAGCCTAGATTAGAATACCTATTTAAAAGTCTCCAATAAGAAGTCTAACAAATGAAGTAATTGCCCCCTTATTAAAATTTCTCCCCCCAAAAGATTACTACTTAGTTTACAAAAAACATGTTTCAGTGATGGAGCTCTGTTCAAGGTTGTGCGTCATGCTTTGCGATTGTGGATATGTTTCGTTTTCCCCAAAGGATTCTGAGCAGGGCAAGGGGTACTAGGGTGATAGACATGTAGGGTTAAGATACAGGGAGTAAAAAGTACAGGAACAGGGAAGGGTAAAAGGTTATATATAAAGAGAGTATAAAAGTAAAATAAAAAATACAAAAAAACCCATCAGGCATCATTTCTCCCCTTTTTGGAGATTAACAAGCTTTTACCTTGTTTAGTCTCTAACTACTCTAAACTACTCTATTTACAACATTGGTTTACACAACTAGCTATGGCAAAAATAGTAACTACAATTACAATAATTATAAATGTTTCTTTCACCCAGGCCCAGTCTGGCAACCATGAAGTGAGGGTGTGGAAAATTTGGTCAAATTTCAAGGTGTAATTTCTTGAACTCACTTCGTGTAGAATTTGAGTTCCCTTCTAAATTTCTTCTAAATCTTCTCTGATTTTCTCATCTTGATCTACAAAGGAACAACAGCTGTCATTAATAATATCGCATACCCTTTCATGAGCGCTGAGTAAGAATTTGAGAGCTATTTTGTACTGCGTCATTGTTTTTGACAGGCCATGGACTTCTTTTTGCAAAGCTATAATTGCATCAGCAGTATGTTTTTCAATGTTTTCAATAACACTCGATATATTCACGATTGCCCTTTTTAATTCAACTATCTCATAAGAGGGAAAGAGGGCTTTCACTATACTATGGAAAACTGTGGGACGTTCAATGAGGGGATTAAGAGTTCTTTTTCCCTTCTTACGTGGTTTTTCAATTTGGTTAAATATTGTTATATTTGGAATTTCAGCTCCGAGGGCACAGGCCTAGTCTCTATTTACAGGTAGAATTTTCTAGGTCTTATCATCACATATCTAATACACTTTCGTCTCAAAAGGCAGAGCTAATCTCTATCTCAGCAACCTCATTTTTGTTACAGATCTTGGGTTAAGTATTTCTCTAAAGTTGGTCTTATGACAATATGGTGGAAGAACGGCTTTTCTTGTAGCATTCATGAGCACGCAGCGAACTGTATAGTTCCCACGTTCCATCAGGCCGCTCAGGGGTATAGGAGGCAGCAAGGTGGTATTGGGCCCGATCTGTTGCTACCTTTCTGTATGTTTTTCTTCTATTGCAATACTAATCAATGACTATTTCTCTTTCTTATTTAGAGGTGGTAATTGAGTATAGATCTAGCAATTGCTCATATTAAGAGCTTTGGATACATTTTGCATCACAGTATTGTGCAACTCTTGGGCTGAGCCCTGAGTCATGGTTACCAGTTGGAAAAACAGCATACATGTAAGGAACAATTTAACCATCATCTTGATTTGTATCAGTTTCTGTTTTCTCGGTAGTCTCAGGAGCAGAAGTTTTCTTCACTCTGGAATAGTGGATCTATGGTCTTTTCCCAGCAACCTTGACAGCAGTGAGGGTGGTCAGCAAGACTTGGAATGGTCTCTTCTACTTGGGTTGCAAGGGGTCACTGTCTCACCACTTGATGTAGACCTAGTTTCCAGGCTGAAACGGGTGGGCAGGGATGTCCAATCTTATAGGCTTGGACAGGACAACGAATCTCTGGAGTTTCTGCAAAGTGGAACTCAAAGCTATTAAGTATTTCTGCAAATTAATTTTTTCTCTCATGTGAATTTCCCCTGGAATGTGTGGAACTTGATATGGTCTGCTATATAGAATTTCATAGGGACTTATGTTGTCTCTCTGCCTTGGTTGTATGCGGACTCTTAGTAAGGCTATAGGCAAAGCTTGAACCTATGTCATAGATGTTTCTTGACAAATCTTACTAATTTGGGTTTTGAGGGTTCTATTCATATGTTTAACTTTGCCACTTGCTTGGGGCCTGTATGGAGTATGCAGGCCCCAAGCAAGTCTCAGGATCTTGCTAACTTCCTCGACCACTGTTGCAATGAAATGTGGTCCCCTATTTGATGACATCTCTAAGGGAACTCTAAATTTTGGAATTATATGATTGAGCAAAGCTTTTACCACTTCTTTTGCTGCATTGGTGCGACAGGGATAAGCTTCAGGCTATCTACTGAATGTATCAACTAATATCAATACATATTTGTAACTTTTCTTCCGTGGCATTTCAGCAAAATCTATTTGTCAGTAATCTCCCGGGACATGCCTTGTCTTGGTTACTTTTAATACTACTTTTTTAGTTGTGTCAGGGTTGTTTTTGTAGCAGGTTTTACACTTGCTTGTTACAGACTGTACGATGTCAGTCATTCTTCTCTCTATCACTACTTTCTTTAGATGTTTTAAAAGGTTTTCTGTTCTCCAGTGTGTACTCTCATGTTCTCTTTGCACTATTTCTCGAAGGATCGGGGGTGGGACTACAACCTGGCCTATAGGTGTAACAGTCCACTCACCTTCTTTAATTTCAGCTTTAAGAGATTTAATTAACTTTTGGTCACTCTGATCATATTTTGGAGCAAACTCTGTCAGATTTACTTCTTTCTGTGGCACTATTGCAAAAATGCTTTTTTTTGCTATCTCTCTAGCTATTTCATCAGCAAAGCAATTTTCTACTTCAGGAGTTGTTTTCTCTTTTTGATGACTTTTGCAGTGCATGACAGCTACTTCTGTAGGTTTTAGATGCTTTGCAGGAGTGCTAGGATTTGTTTGGCATGTTTAATGCCATTACCTTGAGCAGTCAGCAGGCCACGTTCTTTCTAAATAGCTCTATGGGCATGAACAACACTGAATGCATATTTGGAATTAGTCCATATATTTACCTTCTTTCTCTCGCTCAGTTCTAGAGCTCTGGTCAGTGCAATCAGTTCAGCTTTCTGTGATGATACATCTGAAGGCAAGGCTTTTGCCTCAATTACTTCATTTGTGGTGGTCACTGCATAGCTTGTCATATGCTTACCGTTCTGTATGAAACTGTTTCTATCAGTAAAAAGTTCTCAATCTGGATTTTCCAGAGGCACATCTTTCAGGTCTGGTCTACTGGAGTAGGTTTCTTCTATTGTCTGCAAACAGTCATGCTCAGGTACGTTATTAAGCAGTGTAGATGACAAAAACATTGCGGGGTTTACAACAGATGTTGTTTTTAGAGTGATATCGTCCTGTTCTAACAATACAGCCTGGTATTTAAGCATTCTGCTAGGGGATAACCAGTGTCTCCCCTTTTGCTCCAGCACAGAAATCACGGTGTGGGGTACATACACGACAATGTGCTGCCCAAGGGTGAATTTCTGAGCTTCCTGGATTAGGATGACAGTTGCTGCTATGGCTTTCAGACACCTTGGCTACCCTTGGTTAACATTGTCTAGCTGTTTTGAAAAATAGGCCACAGCTCTTCGCTGATTTCCAAGATATTGTGCTAGCACCCCAAGAGCTACATTTTGCTGCTCGTATGTGAACAGTTCGAAGGGCTTCGTTAAATCTGGCAGCCCTAAAGCTGGAGCAGACATCAAGGAATGTTTTAATTGTTTAAAGGCAGCTTTCGCTTTTTCTGTCTAGTTAATGGTTCCCTTTTTAGCTGTCTTTAGGGTTTTATACAGAGGCTTTACTAGTATTCCATACTTTGCTACTCAAAGTCAACACTAACTTACTATGTCGAGGAAAGCTTGTATCTTTCTCACCGTGCGGGGCTCTGGAAGCTGACAGATAGCTTCTTTCCGTTCTCTGCTAAGTTGTTGATGACTACGGAAGATTTCTAGCCCCAGGTATACTACAGTTTCTTTGGCAACTTGTGCCTTTTCTTTTGAGACTCGGTATCCGCTCATGCCTAAAAAATTCAAAAGACTTACAGTGAGTTGGATGCAGTCATCTCGTGTTTTTGCTGCGATCAGGATGTCATCAACATATTGAAGGATTTTTCTTTTTGGTTCCTGTTTTTTCTAGTCTTCTAGTTCCTTTGATATCTGGTGTCCAAATATTGTTGGGCTGTTCTTGAACTCCTGGGGTAGCACTGTCTAAGTTAGTTGAGTTTTTCTTCCTGTCTCAGGATTTTCTCATTCAAAAGCAAAAAGCTCTTGGCTATCTTTGTGGATTGGAATAGAGAAAAAGGCATCTTTGAGATCTATGACTGAGAACTACCTTAATTCATTTGTTAGTGTGGTCAGAAAGGTGTAGGGATTTGGTACAACTGAATGTTTGTCTTCTGTAATTTTGTTGATTGCTCTCAAATCTTGCACTAGCTTGTAACTCTTACCATCAGCTTTCTTTACTGGCAGGATGGGTGTGTTGTATTTGGACTCACATTTTACTAGCAACTCGAATTTGAGAAATTTCTCAATTACAGGTGCCAGTTTCCTACGACTTTTTAATTTCAGAGGGTATTGTTTCTGCTTTACCGGTGTTGCTCTCGCTTTGAGTGCAATACTCACAGGTTCAGCTCTTTTGGATCTCTCGGGAAAATCACTGGCCCATACTATTGGAATAACCGCATCTTCAACTTCTTTAGGAATTTTTCTACAACATTCCTGGATAAGAATAGTAGCTGCTTCGACAAATTTAGATTCAGGAATTATAACTTTCACTCTCTCTTCTTTGGAAAATTTAATTTTTGCTTCTAATTTTTCCAATAAATCTCTGCCCAACAATGGTTTTGGAGAATTTGGCATATATAAAAATTGATGAGTCACTCAATGTTTCTCCAGTTTAAATTTTAAAGGTTGAAAGAAATGCCTTGTTTTACTTACTCCCGTGGCACCAATTACATCTACAGTATCTTGACTCAGTTTCTCTTTTAAAGTATTTAACACAGAATATGTTGCCCCCGTATTAACTAAAAATTCAACATTATCTTTTCCCAGCTTAATTATAACCGAAGGCTCTGCTGGGGTGGATAATGCCTTCGGTCCCCATAAATTCTCAGTCACAGCTAATTGAGAAGATGTGGGCGTCTCCTTCGCCCGCATTGGACACTCGTTCTTCTAGTGTCCTTTCTTCTTGCAGATGGCACACTGGTCCTCGGCTAGAGGAGGGTGAGGTGGACTCTTTCTTTTCCCCTGACTCTGTTTCTTCTTGTAGTGGGGTTTACCAGTATCTTTATCTGTTGAATCTCTATTTTGATATACTTTCTAGGCCACATTTAACAACTTATTTAGATCATACTCATCTAATTTTTGCAGCTTTTTCTTTATATCAGGTGTAGATTGGCCTACAAATATGTAGGCTAAATTAGATTGCTGCATTGGGGAATCTAAGTCTAAGTTTGTGTACTTCCGTGCAGCTTCTTTGAGCCTGTTCAGGAAATCTGTGGGAGTCTCATTTAGACCTTGCCTAATTTCATATATTTTGGCCCAATTAATTGCTTTAGGAATAGCACATTTTAGTTTAATAACTATCCACTTTTGATACTGTTTTAATTTGGCTATTTTCTCTGGCACATTGGGATCTTAACCAGGATCTATTAAAGGAAAAATATTACTAACAGGTCTTTGGATGGTTCTAGCTGCAATTTGAGTTTTCACAGCATTTACAGTAGCCTTGATAACCATTTCTTTTTCTGTACTATCTAGTACTTCATCTAACATTACATTCAGGTCACTCCAATTTGGGTTTTGTGCTTTGATAGCTAATTTAAACCGCATGGCCACTTTCTCTGGATTGTCTCAGTATGTTCTAACTGATTTTTTCAATTGTTGGAGTTCTCCGAGGGAGAAAGGAGTTTTGATATAAACTATTTCTTGATTTCCGACAGCTTGCCTTAGAGGTACTTCTAGGACAGGTTTTTTCTTAGACTTAGTACGTTTTGCCACTGGACTGGCAGCCCCGATAGCTTCCCGGGTTATTTTCCCCCTTTTCTTCCCAGCAGGTTTGCTGCCTGCAGCTTCAGCCTCGGTTTCTCCTTCCTCTTCCGAGCTATCTACATCTACACTGGATTCGTCTGACTCACGCTTGATTTGGATGTTTTTTCTCTCAGCCCTAGTGGAGCTGTGGAGAGGGTGCCGCCCGCCGCCCCCCTTTTCCCAGTCTGGGAGGGGCCAGCGGTAGACGTGCTTTCTTCTCCGTCCCGGTCCGCCCCGGTTTCGCCCTTCCTTCTGCTCCGGTTTTTCCCTTTGCCTCTGCCCCTGCTTCTACCCCTGACTCCACCCCTGTCTCCGCCCCCTGCTCCCGCCTTCATCCTCGTCATCAGACCGGTCAGGGGATGGTGGCAGTGGGGGGAGGAGGCGGCCACACCTCCTCTTTTCCCCATGCTGTATCAAGTAGGTGCAGGGGAGGGGCAGATGGCCAGAATGGCGGTGGGGGAGGAGGAGGGGGAGGAAGAGGGGGGAGGAGAGGGGGCACCGGCCCGTGTTGCGACTGGCGTGATGCCTCCCTTCGTAAATCTGGTACACAAGTCTGTGTCTGTCATGTCTATCTCCTCATCTTTCGTCGGTGGCTGTTTTTGTCTATCTTTTTTCTTTTCTAATTTTTGTAAAGCCATCTCAAAGTGGTTCTCTTTCATTTGCTTATATGCTTCTTTTCGATTTAGAAATATAGAAAACAATTCTGCATATTTTAACTCCTTAAACTTTCTCTGAACTCGGAGTTCTACGAGTAACTTTGTAATAAGTTCATTATCTAAACTGCTCAACCGAGGCCATTTACTCCCCCCCTCCAGGTTCAACACAGGCCACACCCACAGTGAAAGTCTGGTTAATTCACCAGAATGTAAATCAACGCTTCATACTGTCAGCAGATTCCAGTTTTTCAAAATCAAACCCAGCGGGGAATCCTTCGGGATTCTTGGGTTGGTAGACAGCACACCACCCATATCTCATAAACAGAAAGAAACAGTAGGAAAAGGTTTCTAACCTATAGATAAGCACAGAACCAGCAGAGCAAAGAAAACAAGCCTGAAAACCACGCGTGCTCAGCTTAGAAACTCTGGTGGGATTCGAACTTCGGTAGTCGAATCCACACCCCGACTTGCAGGCTGCAGCCCCCTCTGAGCCGCAGCCCCCCTGTGAGCCCTATGCGGCTCCCTGTGAGTTTAACGAGGGGCGTCCCCCTCTCCTCACAATCCCCCCACCCTGTGGGAGCGGAGCGGTTAAAAACCCCCCCTTTTTATGGCCTCCCTGGCCACGCTCTCACCTTTGGAGATCTCCCAAATGCTAGCTAGCTATCTATAAAACTATAAAACAACCCCTTTGATCTTACCTCTCAAGCTGTGTTCTTGGTCTTTGGAAAACTCCCGGATTTCAATCTTGAATTACCGCTTCTCTCCCCTAGTGCCGGCAAGGGGGGGATACAGCGGGGGTGTTTCTCGGTCCAAAATCGGAACCCGGGGTTCCTTTTCCTCCTGCCTGGCTCGCCAGAACTGATGCCTTAAATTGCTAGTAGAAATTTTTAGACGCAGACACACAGTATAGGAAAGAGGTTTTACCTTGGTTTAATAGGATCCCAGATGCGCACCGACGAACAAGCAAAAAGCCCCGACGATATCCCCCATATACAATTTATGGACAGCCTAGATTAGAATACCTATTTAAAAGTCTCCAATAAGAAGTCTAACAAATGAAGTAATTGCCCCCTTATTAAAATTGCCCCCCCCCCAAAAGATTACTACTTAGTTTACAAAAAACATGTTTCAGTGATGGAGCTCTGTTCAAGGTTGTGCGTCATGCTTTGCGATTGTAGATATGTTTCGTTTTCCCCAAAGGATTCTGAGCAGAGCAAAGAGTACTAGGGTGATAGACATGTAGGGTTAAGATACAAAGAGTAAAAAGTATAGAAACGGGGAAAGGTAAAAGGTTATATATAAAGAGAATATAAAAGTAAAATAAAAAATACAAAAAAACCCATCAGGCATCAGTATAAAAAAATGTATTTTAAATAAAGGGGTGGGGTTTTTTGTTTTTGCTTTTTGCTTTTGTTTTTTCCCCCCACTGGAATGAAATTCTGACTTCTGGATGCTTTTAAAATTTCCTGTGGTTTTGTAGTAGTACATCTCTGGAAGCTTGACTCTCCTGGCTCACCTTTAACTTCCTAGGAACTGTAAATACAGCAGATGGCCAGCTGGACCATGGCTGGCCCATGGTTTGCAACTTCCAGGGCAGTTGCAAAACCATGTCCTCCATTTCATCTTGAATGGTATCTGAATCCATCCCTTTCCTTTTCAAACTCAAGTTAGGTTGGTTGGGGTTGCTTTTCCTTGTCTCTATGTGTCTTTGCTTTGCTTGCTTACTTTGGACCCAGTTTGTATGAAAGCTGCTATGCAAAAACATTGAGAGCTTGACAAGTATCTCCCTTAAGCTGTATTGATCTCTGATTTTCATGCTTTGGAGGGAGGAATTGTTACTGTCTTCCCAAGGCTCCATTGTTACTCAGAGATTCATTATATTGGCATGAGTTTTTCATTTTTTTTGCCACACTACCAACAAAGGCTGATAATTCAGTATTTTTTTATAATCAGCCTTTTCCTCCCTGCACAGACAGGCAAATGAGTGCAAGACTACAGAGTCCCAAGGAGTTTTAGAGTATTTCTCTCTGTTCTTGCATTATTTCTACAAGTTCTGTGACAATTTGTTCCACAAACAACAGCAAGATGCCTGGTGCTCTCAGTCCCCCAAGTCCTCTAAAAGAGGGACAAACAGAGGTAGTTGTTATTGCTGACCTAATCCTGAGTGGCCACCGGAAGAAACAATGCACTACTTATTATCTCTCATGGTAAATAGTAGTGAACCAGGTTCTGCTATGCAGACTCTTTGGATTGCCTGGACCACACCTTTTGGAAGGGAGGAAGGAATTTCATTCATCCATTACAGATTGCTGGGTCCAAAGAGATGGTATTTTCAGTTCTGTTACTGAACAGTCTCCAGCCATGTGAACAGCAGTGGGAGCCTGTGTGTCAAGTGATAGAGCAAAACCACGGGTTTCACCTTGCAAGCTTTGTTCTTGCGAAAATTTTGGGTGGGTGTTTTCTTTTTTTCTTGGAGAGAGTTGGTTTTGGTCTTTCATGTGTGTGTGGGTTTTGGGTGTGTGTGGTGTTGTGGGGTTTTTTTTTGTTTGTGGTTGGTTGGTTGGTTTGTCTTTTAAAGTACAGGATCATGGAATATTTCTGATGGATACTGATCTGATTCCACCTGAGCATGCTGATCAAAGTCTTATTTGTCTGTAGCAACGTGGGGTTTTAGGATTCCATGTGCTCCTTTGTCCCTCTGCTTTGTATACCATTGGTTCATTTTGAAATATGCTCTGCTGTACCCCGAAATCTATTGGTGGGTTCCCTATGCCTGTCTTCCCTTCAGACTCCCCGGGACTGGCTCTGGGGGGAGACAGTCCCTCCCCCTTCCTTTCCCTTTATAAGTCGATGTCCAGATCAGCTGGAGGTCTTCCATCTCTGGGCTGCTAGCTTCTGCTACCTGCTTTGTCTCCCTTCCCCCTTCTCCTTCCCTGCACCCCTTTTCCCCGTTACCCTAAATAAACCTCTCTAGCAGAACAGAGATGGAGTCCAGTTCTCTCCTAGCATCACTATATTCCTGCTTGAATTGATGTGGTTGGAAGACTGACGCCATGCCGCAGAACCTCGGGGGCCGCCCGCCCCAGATCCGGTGGGATTTACAAGAACCAGGGACCCCGGTCCGGGGGGAGCCGGCCTGTGCAGCCCTCCCGGACCGTGATACATCATTTGTCCATCTGTATTTATCAACGTTACTTGTACTAATAAACACCTGGAAAAAGTAGTTTCTGTTTCTAAAATGATCCAAAGAGCAAAAAAAGGGGGAAAAAAGGACCCAGAAATGTGCTTGTTTCATATTCTTGTTGCAGATTTTCATGCACTGACACTGTTCTGCCATTATCTGATTACAGAATTGAACAGTAATTTCTTCTCATCACTGCTTTTGGATTGTTGGAGAGATATGTGAGTATTCATCTTTCTCCCTCTCCTACCAGAGCCTATCAGGCCTTTGGCTTTTCCTAATGGAGGATGATTCTCAGGTGTTTTTTGGTTGTTGGTTTTTTTGTGGTTTTTTTAATTCACAGGATGCTCAGTCTTTTTATGCTCCATCAGCACTAAAGAGTTACCTCACAGTGAGCACTGGATGCACATGCAAATCATGTATCCCTTCTGACATAAACCACGCAGGCACTTTGCCAAGAGTAAATCCCATGAGAAGGGCAGTAAATCAAGCACAATGTTCTCTTTTCCCTGTGGATACCTCAAGCCCCAGCTATTGTTTCCAGAGAGGCTGCCTTACCCAGCAATGGTGCAGTGACATGGATAATTTGTGCACTTGTAATTTTGACTTCATATCCCAGGGCTGGCACAAGAATTTTTTGTCTCCCTAAAAAAAAAAAAAAAAAAAAAAAAAGGAAAAATAGAGCATTTCTGTCCAGTGGCAAAAAATAAGTTGAGTGCATCTCTGCAGCATTTCCATCAATCAAAATGGAGTTTACCTGTTCATTACGTGCTCAGAAAGGGGAAAAAATGTCTTCTACCATGTGATTACACATTTTGGAAAAATGCAAGAGGTTAATTTAGGGGAGGGAAGGATGAGGAGTTAAAAAAGAATTCTGTTCTTTTTTGCTTCATTTATCTGTTTTGGGAAAGAATAAAAAGTATGGGCTAAAGTAAGTTTGGGCCAGATGATCTATCAACACGTGCGACAATGGAAAATGTCTCAGGATTTAATATATGCAACTACTGAGCATCTTGTTTTCTTGCATGTCTGTTACATTGGAGGCTTGCATCTTATGGAGGTAGCTTTGAGACCAGGTTGGAAAGAAGCCAGAAAAAATCTCTTTCAAAGCCAGCCAATTTTTGTTAGACATTTGGATACAGTACCAGCTATCAGTTATATGGGAAAAACCACTTTGGTTTTATTTGATGTTGAAAGACATACAGGAATCTTGGTGTTCCTCTGGTGATTCAAGTCTACAGTGCAAAGTATCTACTTTGCTGTATTGCCCTTACAGTTCTGCAGATGGGAGTGTCACACCATTTTACATGATGTTGGCCCTAAACCGGTACTTGATCAAGCCTCAGGAGTGGTTCATGAAGGTCCAAAGCAAATTCACTCTGTAGAGGTGGAATTTTCAGTGACTTTCCCTTTGGTTTTTCAAAATCACTATCCATTTAAGGTGCCAAGCTTAGGGTGATTGAGAGAGATTGTCGCTCTGCTCTTTTGGTAATCAGAGATCACTGTAAAATGTTACAAAGTGGGCCCTCTGTCTCTGCTTTTCAAAATGTTGGTCATAATGCCTAGTTGTCTACTTTGTGTAATGGTGAGTTTTGCTAAAGTCTCTGTGGTAAATAATTTGTTTTCTCAGTGTGAAAGAAAAATAAATCATTTGTGTGTGCTTACTTTTGAGACTTTCACTCAGTGTCCTTGTGATAAGTATGCATATCTCAGCGCAATGGAATTGCAGCTTTGATAAGATGTCTTCCTTAAATATGATAGAAAGTCTTGCTGGACTCCAAAGAGCAATGCAGTAAATCTGCCTTGGTTGTTATCACTTCAGGAACTGTCATAATTGACCTGCTTCCTTGTGGCTGTAAACCACATTAAAATATGTCACTGTAAAGAGCCTTTTCACTCTTCTCTCAGCTCTGTCGAGGACTGATGTATGGAAAAAAAATCTGGTTACTGACATGGATGTACATGGAGGTGGCTTGATGCCTTTGTTCTAAGCTATGGAAAGACCTTGTTATTCATGGAGGCAGAAGGAAAGGCAAGAGATGGAAATTTTATCTCTACTCATTTTTTCATACAGGCAAGTGAGAAATTACCAACACGTCTGGACCGGGCTTTGCCTTGGCAACAAGCAGTTTTTTTGGCTTGAAAGGGTTTGGTTTGGTTGTTTTTTGGTTTTGTTTTTTTCTTTCTCCTTTATGGGCTCCATCCTGATGACTGGCATTTGTGTGAAACTGCAAAGTGGTAGATGCAAGAGGCAGGATTGAGAGCTCTGAAGTTGGTGAGTGAGCTCATACTTTTAAATGACAAAAGGTTAGAATTAGAAAAAGGGGATATAGTGTGTCCTAGACATGCCTGCCTATTCTTCTGACTTTGTTTTTCTGCAGATGGCACCTTCCTCTTGGTCATTCTCCGAAGCTGTCTGTCTGCTTTTCCTCGTAGTTGTAACACTTCACTAGCAGTTTACAGAGGGAGCACTAAGAAAACACAAAATCCTTCACTGGAAATGGTTCTATTAGAGGATAGGGAAGGACTGGGGTGACAGATTTCTTAATTCGGTTCTAGTTTTGCATGTGAAACATTTCACTAATCTCCTGTTTCCCTCTGTTACTTCATTGTCTTTCTAATCTTCTTTTTCATACCCTATCAGTAAGTTAATGAAGTCTACCCCAAAAGTTTGCTATGTGACTTAAGTGTTTAAAAAGTGCATTGCAGTGAAGGAAAAGATCCTCCTGAAATTCAGCCTTTCACATTCTCCTTTCCCTTTATTTAGAGGAAGAATGGACTTGTAGCCAGCTTTCTAGATGAGCTAGAAGTTCTTTTTGATTTGCTGTATCTTTCTGACATTCCTTCTCAGCCTTCTGGCACAAGTAACCATGGTCATGGCAGTGCAGTGATAGGTCTTGCAAGATGAAAGCTGATTGGCAATTTTGGCTTTCTTGAAATTTCTGTGGGTTTTGAAGACCTGGATCAGCTTTCTAGGAGGGTATAGTTTTACCATCAGGAGCAAAGAGGCCCCAGTGTGCAGATACTGGTTTAATGAAGCATTGACAAAGATGCAGCCTGTGCTCCAAGGCTGAGGGCAGGTCTGGCTCACATGATTCAGGGCGCTGAGTCTGTAGCTGAAGGCCAGTCACTTAAATGCCAAACCCATTTACTTCTTTGAAGAAGTCCAAGATGCCTCTGAGGGGAGGTGGAAAGGAACAGGGAAACTTGCTCAGTGACACACCAGGATAAACAAGGAATTTCCCTGTTCAGAATTAGTGACAACACGGATGGAGTGATCAGAGTAGATGTTTGTACACATGGCTACATACAGAAAGCAAATCAGTTTTGTTTCTCCTGCTTTGCTGTCCTTTCTCATTCCTGTTACCTGAATACCAAAGAATATCTGATGGTAGGGGAACTTTTTCTTGATTCTTCTGAATATTGATGGGAAGCCCCTTTTTCTTTTAAGGAGCTCTGGCTTTTCTAGTCAGCGTTTTTTCACACAAAGAGGAATGTGAAGTGCCGACATGTCAGAAAGCTGCTTCTCCAACAGATATCTGCCAACATGAGAGGTCATATCTGCCTGACCTGCCATGAGCAGAGAGAGGTTGCTCTCTCTCAGGGACTCAGAGCCCAGTTTATCAATACAGCCTTCTTCACATCCCAACTACCCTGGAAAAAATAACTACTTGCTGGCTGCCAGGCAGCTAATAAATGATTAGTCCCAAGAAAAGGCTGCAAGGTTCAAATCTGTAGGTGACATGGCAGGCGGATGGCAGGGAACAACCATCTAGGTGGCTGCAGGATGCAGTGATTTTTTAGGGAAAGTTGAAGGCAGTGGGAAGGCCTTGGTTTCACTGAGGAACCATGAGGGTAAGAGCAATGTCTTATTAAATGTCTAAGTAGCCTGACAGACTCTGTCTTATGTACTCACAACAGAAATCCAGACTTGAGATCAGGCATTAAGGACTGCCTTGTGTTTCTGTGCATAAAGGGCACTGTGTGTAAGGCCCAGCTGCCAAAGATGTTGCTGTATGTGCAGTGTTGTGCTGAATGCAGAGATCACTGCACCTTCACAGCAAACCCTGAAGGTTTTCCTCAGCTGCCTCAAGAAATAGAGTGACTTTATTCTTCGCTTTGAAACAGCTTCTATGCTGGAACTGAGAAGCACGGAAGAATAACCTTCCTTTTTCCAGTCCAGCTTTGCTTTTGATAGTGTGCTCCTCTTCTCAAGAAAGGACCTGGTATGTGAGAATAATGCCTTTAAAGGAATCCATGTAAGAAATCAAAACTTGCTTTTTATTATAGCTCCCTCATAGATCTTGGTCTTCTTTTCATTATGCTTAAATAATATAAATTTGCTTTAACTTTTTCATAGTAACACCTAGTATCTGATATAGGTATGCCCTTGGTTTCTGCCATCCTTTTTTTGTCCAGAAAGTATAGATACACAGAACAGATTGATGCTTTCAGTTATGTGAGTTTTTTTTTTTAATATTAAAATAAACTCCAGGATTCTAGCTTACAAGATCCTACCCTGCCTCAGCTTCTTTGTGAGGCTACTGTCTGTGTATGACCCCATCTGCCAGTCCTATTACACCCCATAATAACTAACTATTAACCTCTTCTCTAGGCTTTTATCCCTTTCATCCAGTATCCATCCACTAGGTGTAACAGGCAGAGCTTGTAGGACAGGGTTGGCCAGTCTCAGCAGCCTTGCTCCAAAGAGGCCACTTCACTGCGAAGCCCCCTGCCCAGGCATTGTGTTGTCAGAGCTGCTCTGACCATCTGGCCATGCTGGTTGGGCAGTGGACACACCCCTCGTGAGGCTGCTGCATCTTTGAACCTGAGCTCTGTGTGTGAATTTCAGGCCATACCTTCTGCATTCACACAGAAATGCAGACACTTCTTTTGCATTCTTCTTCCAATTGCTTTGTGTTGGGGATGGAATTTTAGATTGCAAATTGGACAAGCAAGCAGCAGCGGTCCAGTTACAGTCCCTGTTAAGCTTTTAAAAGCCAAATGGCTTCTCCTAAGTGAGAAGTCATCAGTGTAGAAGCCACCTATTTGTTACTTATACTCAACATAAAAAATGAAAAAAACCCTAAACCTCTCTTAGCTGTTCATTTTTTCCTCATATGCTTGTTTACTCAAGGCAGAAAAATGTGTCTGGCTAAAGTACTAGTAAGTGTAATTTGCAGGAGGGATTCTACTTTTGGTGTATTTTTCAGCAGCATTTTGTAGCTAATACCTAAGTGCTGTACTACTGAGTTGTTCTGCTAGGGGATTTCTAGCCCATATCCCTCTCTGCTCTGTAAGGGAATGGAAACTCCACAGGCCATAAGCCAGTAATTTAGTGATTCATGATATCAGACAGATACTATAGAGCAGGCATTTTCCAAAATCCTGCTGCCTTAGTCTAGCTGCTCACCTATCTCTTTCTTGTGGAAAGTTTTCTGATATCTTGTGGGCCAGATGATCTGATTTTTATGTGAATTTTCAGTTTCTTTTGAAGTAAAAGGTTTTCTGAAGTGGAATTTTGCTGAGGAAATCTGTTAATGGACTGTGTCTCCATAACCTCTTGTGGTGAGACGGTAGGTACACAGGACAGACTGACAGTGCCATTTTTGTGGGGGCGAGGGCAGCACAGAGTCAAGCTTGCTTTTAAACAAAGGATTACTGGATCCTCGTTTGCTCCCCTGCTCTTTGCACTCTTATTTATGAGTCTACTCTTAGTCCTCCTATTTTAGGAGAGAATTATGAAAAAGGTGATTCATCCCTCAGGATGCCCGACACCCTCTGTCTCTCTGGAGCCTTGATAGTTTGTGCACCCCGTACAAAGTAGGGTGACTGCATTAGTTTTGTGGCTTCCTGTGGTCAACATTTGATCCTTTTGGGTCATCTCTCTCTAATTCCCTTGACCGTGGAAATACTGATGTGCTTAGACATCGTGGCAGGGACACACATGTTCTCTAATGGCCTTACTTTTTGGCAAAAGACGCTAGTAAGCTTGGCTGTTTTGAATCTGTCTTCTTCCTCATCTCAAAGTGAATTAAGAACTGTCAGTTTTTCTCTCAGCCCCTCCTTAGTGCTAGAGCCAGTTCAAGGTAACAGTGAGACCATGCAGGCCATGCTGTCTGCAAGGTGCTGGATTTCTTGATTGCGTTTCTTTGGTCAGCTATGCATTATCCTGCTGGATACAAGGCTGGAGACAGATGAAGTCACCACAGCTGTCAAGAATGAATTTAGGTTAGGAATTTGGAGAAAACAGCAGTCTATGCTTGTGCCACCTGAAGGATGTCACATGAACTCTGTGTTCTTCACACTGCTTGTGCCTCAGGACTAGCCATGAACTTCAACAGTCAATGGGCAGAGTGTTTTCTTCAGGAAACAACTGTTTGTACAGTGCAATCTTTGCTGGCTTCTGGATTGCCAGGGGAAATGTGATGCATGATGTCCTAAATGGATTGATTCCTGGTTACCTGGAGAAGAGGAACTGATACTGCTGGTTACAAGACTGCCTGAGGTATCTGGGCTAATAAACTTTTCAGTCACAATATAGGTGCCAGAGAAGGATCTAGGACTTTCCTTGAAAATTAATTTCAGATGAAATGTTTTCCCCCATCAGGCTGGTACCATAATTTACTGACTTTCAGTTCATATTTTGTGTTTATACTTGTTTTCCTGAATCCTTAAAAATGCAGATGCCTGTGTGTATGCATTTGTCCAAAGTTTCCTAATGCTCTGAACACTGGGGACTTGGACATATTGCCTTCTGTGGAAAGCTGGTTCTTGTAATAAGTTCAAAAATTGTATCCTGTAACTGTTTAACATTCTCCAGTATTTAATAGGAAGATCCTGTTACCCTCCGCAGGCTATGAACTTAGAAAACTGAGAACTAAATAGAGACTGGGGCTGTCCCAGTATTGACCTTCTGACTACCCATTTCTAGCTCACTGCCCCAAATTACCTCTTTTCTATAGCAGAGCAATGTGACGATCTTACTTGCTCTCTGTGTTTTTCTAAGTACAAAAAATTACCAGGATATTTTAAATTAGCTCTTAATAAAGCCTTTCTGATTTATTGCAGACTCCTCTGGAAAGTTAAGCCTCCCATAAAATCCTGTAGCAGTGATTTTGAAATTTAATTATGTTTTTTGCTTCAGAGGTTATGAAAAAAATTTCCTTGTGAGGGAGGGGAAGGGAAGCTGAACTTTTGAAATCAGTCTTCTGCACTGAGGAAGGTCAGCTAGAGCTAGGTTCATGAATAAAACTTGTTTTTATGGAGCAAGATTTCTAAGCAAAGGAAAAGACAAACTGTAACTGAGAGCTAGCATTCAAGGAAGCTCTCTTGAGGCCAACATCAGCAAAACTTTTGGTTTATTACCACAGCCCAGGCACAGTTACACTGCTGTAAAATAACTGAGCCAAAAGAATATTACCATTTACCTCTGTTATGAATGCTAAGCATTAATATACACAATTGCCCATTCTGGGAGGCTCTGAGTATGATGATACACAGACAGGACATTACTACCATCTCTATCCAAACCCATAAAATACCTCACCACGGAGTATTCACTTGGAGGAGTTGTTGGTACTGCTTTCACAAGGAAGGATAGGTGTCAGGGCCTCAATCTGACAGCTTTAGGACCAGATCTTTGCTCTTTTCACCCCTGCTATGCCATTCAGTTAGTACCTTTTAAAAAGCTTTATTCTAGCCCTACATATTTACCTACAGCCACACATCAAAATCAATACCTTCTCTTTAAAATTCATTTGATTCCCAGTGGGAACACTGGGAAATTGGAGATTAGTTACCAAGTAAATATCTGAGGTCTAATGCCAGAAGGCTGTTCTAGTTTCAGAAGGACAATTTAATAATTTTTTGCCCTTGTGTATGTCAAAATCATAACAAAATGATTCTTGCTTGTGATTCTAAAGAAATTGAGTGAGATCCTTTTCTCTTTTTTCTCTCAGTGGCAGCTTCTGGACTCTTTCCACTCTGGTTGTGGAAAACCTGGTCTAGTCAGGCTGCACAAGACCGAATGCATCCCCCGTCTTGGTCCCCTGGGTCATCAGAGCTCTTCTTTGCATTGTTCCTCCTGATGCTTAATCCAACCTGCTGTGCAAAGGAGGCTGCTCTAATTGTGTTTGCTCCCTACACAAATTTTTGTGGTAAACAACAATTTTGCCATACTTTTCATTATTCTAGAAATTTTAACAAAACATTTCCTCAACTAATGGCTTTTTCTCCCCCAACAATTTGGGTCCAGCCGTGCATTTAACAAATAACGGTGTTGCTCTTTTCTCTTAGCACCCTCTAATAAACCAAGAGTAAATTACTGACTGACCTACTTACTGGGATTGCTTAAATAATCCTCAATATGGCAGTATAATTTGATGCCTTAAAATACAGGGCATACAAGTTGCAACTTAAAAGAAGAAACATTGGATGTTAACACAAGTGGGTAACATAATAGCCTGAGGAATATTATGTTTTATATCTAAGGTTCCCCTCCCTCCCCCCCCCTTCAGCAACAGTATTTTGTTCTCCCCTCTTGTACATGAACTAATTCCTGAATTTCTGAATGAATATTTCACCCATCTCCAAATGGGTGAAATACTAATGGTCTAGAGCTAAAATATGTGTTTTCTATCTTTAATAGGTAGTATGTTTTAAAGGGAGGACAAAATGCATGTTTGCATTACACCATTTCTTGCTTTGTGCATTCCTTGTACATCTCTGACCAATTCTCAGTGATGGCCCATTTCAAGAAGAAAAGTATTTGAGGAATAGGGGGAATCGCTGAGATACTAAATGTGCTTTCTTAAAAAGGTGATGGAAATGGTTCAGAGTTAACAGTCAGGCAATCATCTTCCCGATTTAGCAAAACATTGTACTTAATTCTACCTAATAAGCGTTTTGTGTTACAGATTCATGTTTTAGTACTGAATCTCAATTTCTTTAGATCCAGAATGTCACAAGTTTATAGCCATATTTGTCTGTTTGGGACCATTTCACAGAATCACAGAATGGGTCATGTTGGAAGAGACCTTAGTGATCTGACCCAACTTCCCTGCCCACGCAGGGCCATGCTAGAGCACATGGCACAGGATTGTATCCAGATAAATCCTGAATATCTCCAGTGAGGGAGACTTTACACCCTCTCTGGACAATTTGTTCCAGTGCTCAGTCACCTGTGCAGTAAAGAAGTTCATCCTTGTGTTCAGGTTAAACTTCCTGTGCTATTGCTTTGCTCCATCCTCTTGGCACCCTCCTGTCAGATACTTATTAACTTTGATGAGGTCTCCTCTCAGTCTTCTCTTCTTGAGGCTGAAGGCCCAGTTCCGTCAGCCTTTCCTTGTAAGATGCTCCAGTTCCTTAACCATCTTTGTTGCCCTCCACTGGATTTGTTCCAGGATCTCCATGTTTCTCTTGTCCTGAGGAGCCCAGAACTGGACACAGCACTCCAGATGTGCCACACCAGGGCTGAGTAGAGGAGAAGGATCATCTCCCTTGTCCTGCTGGCAATGCTCCTCCTAATACACCCCAGGATAGCACTGGCCTCCTTGGCCACGGGGGCACTGCTGGCTCAGGGACAGCTTGTTGTCCACCAGGACCCCCAGGTCCTTCTCCACACAGCAGCTTCCCCCACCTGTGCTGGTGCATTTCTTTTAGTAATAAGTAAGGTATGAGAAAAGATGCTATTCCCTCAAAATTCTCTGCTGATTTTTCTTCTTAGTTGCTACCTTCTTTCTATTATGTTGATTTCAGTCCCCATATTATAAAATATAAATTTTTAACACACTACTGCTTCCCTACATAAATAATTATTGACTGACTTTGTTTCATATATGACAGAGTTGCAGTTCAAATCTTTACAAGGATGGATCTACTTTTGATTATTTCTGTATAGGCATGGCAAGCTCCCAGTGGTCTCTAAGAGACCTTCAAGGTAGTTGTATTCTTCATGATTCACCTGTCACGAGTGGAAACAGAGGGTGGATTGATTTACCAGTTGCCTAGGCCTATGACAACTAATGACCAAACCTATTCAGTGACCAGCACTGTCAAAACCCAGTGTGACTCATAAGTTCTTATAAAGACAGCCAATTTATGTCTAATGTAAAAATAGATTATGGTTTATTAGACACAGGTGAGAACGGAACAAAGAACTAGACAAATTTTACTACACAAAAACATGAAAAGCTATTCATAGCTAAAACAAACATATATATATATGTTGCCCAAAATAGGGAGATTAAAACAATACAGCGCTAAAAATGAAAAAGGTACCTATTAATATTATTGTGGCTAGCAAAGAAGAATACAATTTAGGAAACTGAATGCTTCTTACCAAATCCAATTTTGGAGCTGGGGATGCACCAGATCCTCTCTCAATCCCTCGGGAAGTAACCACAGAGCTTGTGTCCAAACTCAGGGGAGTAAGCTTTTACTTCACACTCCAATGTCCATGTAGAAAAGCTTCTACTTTTGCTGAGTTTTTTGTGGTGTTTTATAGGGAAAAGAGTGTGTATTTGCAGTCACTTGAAAATTATTCACATTCTCTCAGTGTCTCACTCTGAGTTCCAGACGTCAGCATTGATAGCCCGGACTAAGCTATTGACTTAATCTGAGCCATCGATCTCCAGCAGTCAGGGAGAGAGAGAAGGGGGGGGGTGTTTGTCCTGCCACATCACCCCATGTTATAAGAGAGTTTGGCTTGAAGTTTCTGAGCATGGCTGAATTTCAGAGCTGCTGAATGCATGTCCTGGTCATCACTTTGAATAGGATATTTCATTGCAAATCCATGAGTAACAGGATTTCTAATTTCCACTTAGTAGCTTAAGCAACCTCTTAGGATTTGGGCCTTGGTGTATACATCGCTGAAGACTTCCAACAAATGTGTGGTTACTGGCAAACTAAAAATGTTGCAACTTCAGCTCTGTAGAAGCCTCTGCTCATACCTACAGCCTTGGGTTAAACAAGGACCATTTATTACAGGATTAGGAATCCTCTCTATATGGGATTATTTGATTTCTGTTCTAACAAGGACAAGTGCCAGACATTAAAAAAATTAATGTCTGATCCAACATACTTTAGTCTGTCAAAGGAAAGACTTTATTGAATAAGAAAGATCTCCACAGGAAACTGAGAGGAAACAGAGCAACTTTCAGTGGTTAGAAAAATGTGTGAAACCTACTTTAGCAACTTTCAAGAAAGAACTGGGAACATCTGGATTAAAATTAAATGCTTGGTCACTTTAGTGTCTGTGGAACAAGACTAAAAATTACCTAGTGACAGTACTCAGCTTCTGGTTCTAACCAGGCATTACATTTACATTGAAACAAGATAGTGAGGAAAAAAGGACTTGAGAAAAAAGAACTTGACTATGCTACAGAGGTTTGATAACTATCTGGTGGTGGTTGAAATATGTGAAAAGTTATGGAGCCAGGTTTGTTCATGGGATGTCTTTACAGAGGAGTTAGAATACAGCTTCTCTTGCTTAATTTTAGGACCTATGTACTACTGTCATGTTGTCTAGGAGATGGATGAATTATCTGACAAAGAAAATTATGAAAGAATTGTTATGACTCAAGTAAGATTGGACTGATAAAGCAGTAGACAATATTACAGAAGCAATTGGATATTGACCCAATTCCCCCTATATGGGGAAGGACTCTGTAGATTCAGCAATCTTTATTTCAACAGTGGAGACTAGGAGAGGAGAAAAAAGGAGAAATTAATAAAATGCATGTGATGCCACTCCGCTACATTTCTCCATCTGTTCAGGATCACAAGTGTTTAGTCAGCATTACTGGCAGAGGTTTATTGTAGCACCTAATTCTTGTTCAGTGAGAGGTACTACAACACTTGCTAAATATAAAGTGCCAAAACTGTGCAAAAATCAGAGGGAAGGATGAAATTCAATAGCTCCTTTGCCTTAATAAACACTTCTTGCCTGCTCTTTCCAATCAATTTATTCTGCAATATGATCACAGAGAGATCACTGTTAGTTGTCCTTATAGTAAACACTGCAAAGTATGTTAAGTTTTTGGCATTCTCTCTCTCTGTGTTTGCCTTCAGAGAAATTCCATGAAGATACTCAAACTAACTGCAGAGTAGCAGGTGTAAATTAGGTGTATGAATGTTTATGCTGTGTATGCTCTATGGTTTTCAGGATCTGGGCTAGCTCTTTTAATACTCCATGTGCCCAGCAATTTTCAATCTCCATGTTGCTGTGAGGTTTTCCTTGTGGCATGGCCAGTTTGAGCTGGCTTGTGCTCACCTGTTTGGTGGTCCATGGTGAATGTCTGGTATTTGTTTTAGCACCATGAGGTTCTGGAAAGAGACTGCAGAATCTTTCATTGCATCACCCTTTCTTATGCAGCTGTCTCTAAATTTAATAGACATGTCAAATGAGAAGTGCTTCTTCAATTTGGAAAGAAGGACTGAAAGAAAAGAGGAGTAGAGGATTTTCTCAGCAATATCAGGAACAGGGTTTCTCCCAACACTTGCATGGTCTACTGAGACAGGTTCCTTCTTAATTTCCATTCCCGAGGTCAACAGGTGGAAGATCACGTCTCTCAGTGGGAAAACCTGCTCTGAGACACTCCTCCCAAATGGTTTGAAAGGGTGTGGTTGTATGTGCAAGTCCCAGCAAGTGCCAGTTGCACTTCTTTACCTGGCTGGAAACCTTCTTGAAGTCTTCAGTAGTAAGGCAATGCTCTACCTGAGAGGGAGCAGGCAGAGAACACAGTATTCACAGTATTTAGAGTTTTTTCAGGTCTGTGGACAAGATAAATTAATGCACTGGGAGCCAGAGAAGAAATGCAAGGGAAAAGAAAAATTAAATAGTCAAGAGACTTTGGTTTCATGTTTAGTCTGGAAACTTGTCAGGATGTCCTGGAGCTCATTATGGCTCCAGTGGTGTTTCCCATTATATCATGCTACAGTTGAATCACATAGAGAGTGTATATCATTCTCAGGACACTTTAAGGGACCTTAAGGATGTTTTAGTTTTTGCTGAGCTGTTCTTACGCAGAGTCAAGGCCTTTCCTGCTTCTCACACCATTCCACCAGTGTGGAGGCTGGGGATGAACAAGGAGTTGGGAAGGCACTCAGCTGGGACAGCTGATCCCAACTGACCAAGGGGACATTCCACACCATATGGCATTGTGCTCAACACATGAAGATGGGGGAAAAAGAAGGAAGGGTTGGATGTTTGGAGTGATGACATTTGCCTTCCCAAGTCATCATTACATGTGATGGAGCCCTGCTTTCCTGGGGAAGGCAGAACACCTGCCCATGGGAAGTGAATTAATTCCTTGTTTTGTTTTGCTTGTATGTGCGTGGCTTTTGCTTTCCCTATTGAACTGTCTTTATCTCAACCAACAAATTCTCTCACCTTTACCCTTCTGGTTCTCTCCCCCATCCCAGTGTGGGGGATTAAGTGAGTGGCTCTCTCTGACTGAGTTGCCAGCTGGTGTTGAACGATGACAGTCTCAGATCCGAAAAGGTACTTAATCTAAGCATGGGGAGGACAAGCCACAGGGTCCAAAAATGTTATGTGTGGGTTTTGTATATTCCGATTTTTAAAAGGACATAATTTTACATCTTGACAGTTTGAGATTTCTAATCTCCTCCAAAAATCCTTGCTTCAGTATTGTATCTATTTGTACCTTTTGAATGGTCCCTGTTGAGGTTTCACATCAGTAGAAAACTGGTCTTTTGAGAAAGCAGAAGCATGTGGGTATGGAACACTATTAAATATACAGTATACCAGAAGCTGGGTGCACTCCAGTTATTTTCAGCGCTGCTCCGTTTCATTTGAGACCATGTACTGAGCTGAGTCTGGAAACCTGTTTTCTGGGGCCTGCACAAGCACAAGACTCCTGTTTTCAGTGGCTGCTAGACTGCAATCTTTCTGTCTAAAGAAAAAGTTGGAGATAAACAGGGAGGGAAAGGACCAGTTTCAGAGATGTGCAGAGCTAGGCAAGTCTGATCCTTACTGCTGTGATTTGCCAACTTGGCCATGCTTCTTCCTCAAACTATCCAGGGAGCAGGGCAGTTACCAGCCTCTGCCAGGGTACATATGCTACAGCTGCACAGAGAAATGCAACAAGTCAGGCAGCAGGCAGGACGCAGGGAGAAAACAGCAGTGCCTAGTTTGAACTGACAGCATTTGATGCAACACATCAGGAGCTGTAAAGGGACAGGACTCTTTAGCTGGACTGCTGATGTCAACTTGGATAACAGATGCTCCCGCTAGATTACAGAGGCAGGATAGAAAAGGTCTTGCTTTCTCACAATATCTACTTGCTAATTTTACTGGTTTCCTCTAGCCTTCTCAGCTTTCTCTTATGTTACACTGAGACCTCTGTGATTTTCATATGGAAAAACTGAAAATGTGCAGTCCTAGTTCTGCATCACTTTTCCTACAGAGGGGCAGGATTGGCAAGGAATGACGATTGAATATTTACACTTTCTCACTTTCCATTTATTTCAGGAATCAGCACACACCTGCACACATGCACCGGTTCAAAGCCAAGGCTGGATGTCCAGTAGTCAAAGTTCATACCATCCTTTAATTGTGCCTTGTGCAGTCAGATTATACTCAATGGTATGATGCAGAAGCATTCTGAGGGGAACACAAAAGTGGCAATCCTATCAAACCATTGGCAGGAATGAATAATTTGCAGCCCTGCATAAACTCTGGGTCTCACAGGAATCTAAATGTGACCTGTACAGACTAAGGAATTGCTACACTTTAAATAAACTGAAGCAACTGAAGAAGGCTCAGGTGCTGACCTTCCTCTGTTTTGGACCCCTGCTGCCTCAACTCAAGGAATTCTATCCTGAGCCTGCCAATTAATACATATTCATACTACTTATTGAAAGAGACAATGCCCTGGCTATTAAGTCTCATACTCACTGATGGGTTTGATGTTGTTTCTGTGGCTGTTAAGCAAAATGTGTAATTTCTACTTTGTTTTTACTTTGTTCTCTAGGAAGTTGTTTTAGCATGTTCAAGTTGCTTTCGGTATCATGGGTTGACTAATCTCTGTTCACTACTATTATTCCAGTACAGCCTGGAGAAAAACTTGGGTTTGGGGTGCCAAGTAGAAGGCACTGTATGTGCATATTATCTGCTTCTCCGCAGTGCTTTGTTCTTACAAACTTGCTCTTGCAAAACAGGACACAGAATGATAGAAGAAGGTGAGACTGAGAATTCAGAGGTGTGGAAATTACCAATCAACTGAGCATTTGTTCCTGTTCTTGGTGTCTTGGATGGCTGTTGATTTGGTTTTTTGCTTTAATCCGTGAAGACTAGTAAATGAGTAAGAGGCAGTTCCTTTGTTTCTGCTCTGTTTGCATCAGTATGCAGCTATTGGTATGAAATGCTGCCATTCCCCGAGCATCCTGTCTAAACAAAAACATTTGGAGCAAAGTGCTTAGAAAGGGCAAAAAGAAGCGTGGGCTTTGGTTGGGGATGTGTGTGTGAACACTGGTTTTTAATTTACACTGATATTTCTTCGGCCACCTAGAAAAGAGTTAAACGGCAGAATCACCTGATCCGCTTTTCACCTCCCGAGGTTTTTCCTTAGAATGAGAAATTTTCCTGTCCGCTTTTGAAAGAAACAACTTCAAAACCTTTGTGGCTGGGATGACATCATGCTCTGCACAGCTCGGGTTCAGCAGGACCGAGATGCAGCCACCATCAGCAAGACAAAGGCAGAGATAATGAAAACGGGAACTAACCCAAAGAATTAAGGGGACCGAGCAGCATCTGATGAGAGCTGAAAGGAAAACCCGGCTGGTGTTTCTGAGCACTGTATGATCGTCCCCACTGCAAGTGACCGGTTCCATCGCAGGATGCCAGGAGGTCAGGACGGGACAAGCAGGTCCCTCCGCAGAAGGTCCCATATCAGTCACAGCATAACGTGCTTCTGGCCAGCTACAGGAGGGGAAGCGACATAAATGGCGTTTTCTCTTCTCCCTCCGGCAGAATTTTGCAGAGAGATTGGAAGTGGAGGGAAGGAGTTAATCTCTGTGCAGTCAGTCAGACTGTGCCTCCTCCCCGCTATTTTCTCCTCGACTCCTCTGTTGTTGCTGCACTGTAGTGCTCGGGCTGAGCTGCTGATGGAGCAACTCCCTCATTGCACTGCCCAGGCACAAACACCACCTGCTCAAAATCTCGGGCGATTTACTTTTTAAATTACAAAAAAACCTCCAAAACCCCCCCCAAAAAACCCCAAACCAAAACAACAACAACAAAAAGGGCTTATTTAATGTATACTAGCAGTTTGCTTTCCTCTTCCCTTGGGATTAATCTTTTAAAGTCTCTGTGGCAAAGCCTCAACTGTTGTAGTGTGCTTATGCTGTTCTGGAGACTTCTCCCTAGCAGAAACCTGTACCATCCCATGCTGTAATCTTATTGGTTTACCCCTTTCTCCTCCCTGGCTCCTCCCCTCTGGCTTCCCCTAGTTGGTTCTTCTGAGTAACCACGCCTCTGTTCCCTCTCCTGATAACCTGCTGAGAAGGCGGAACTCACCATTCACCATCTTGGCTTTCCAGCACCCCAATCCTCCCCCGCCTCTCCGTCCCTCTCCTCCCTCCTCTGACCCTCAACTGTGGACCTTAATAAATCCCTGGAAACTCCAGATGATGATCCTGCATTTCTTCCATCGCCACACCTTCATGGAGTCTCGCGTCCCCTGCAGCTCCACTGCCTGCTACAGCCACGTGTCTGCCTAGCGTGTTCTGGCCACGGGCGGCCCCCTCCACATTGCGGCATGGGGTGGCCGTTTGGGAATCGTGATACCGCGTTGCCGCACTCAACCATTGCTTTCTTGAAAGCACTCCCAGAGAATGTGTAATTCTGCTGCTTCTGTGCATTCCTAAGCAACAGCCACCACCACTGTCAGCTCTGCCATGAGGATCATCCTGCCTTCCCACTACTTCTTCTTTTATAAGCTCTGCTGCTTTCAGAGAGCCGTGTGATTGTTCCCATGGGGCTACTGCACAAAGGCACAGTTACAAACTTCAATTGGAAAGGATCATTATTATTGCCTAGCTCCACCCTATCCATCTAATGGAGGGCACAAACCTTCTTTCTGGAAGTCTTGACTTGGATCTTGTAACTTTTGGCTAAAGAATAGAATTGCCTAGATACATGTCTCCACCAAGAGAGGATAACAGAGCAAATTCTGGATCAGATCAGCAGTTTGTTTTCCCTAGAATCATATTTTCTTAGGTGCTAAAATAATTAACACTTCAAAGGAAAATGATATAACATTTTACTTGCAAAATTGTAGATAGGGTGTTGATCATAATCCTTTTGGATTCTGACATGAGCAATTTCCTGACAAGAAACAGGAATGGTACTGCATAAAGTAAGATCTCAGTATAAAAATTTGGAAGTTGCTGAAGTCCATCATGCCATTGTACACATTATTATCTATCCTTACTTTATGCAGACTTATCCCCAACAAATGGCCTAAGCAGTAACCCCTGACTTCCCTGAAAGGGGCAGGTAGGGTGTTTTTGTCCATTTTCATATATAGGGTATGCTGCACCTGGAACTCCACATTTTCCAGTATGACCACGGGTGTGCACAGCGGCCTGCACTGTGCTTTTCATGTAACAAAGCCACCTCCTCACCACTTGGCCCTGTGTTGCTGACAAGGTCTGAGTTTTTATTTTAATATTTAAACTGGAAAAGTATTATTCTTTCAACAGTCTCTGAACATCAGTAATTCTAAACTCTACTTAGGATTTTTTATGACATATCTTGATTGCAGTGTAGTCTTTTGGAGTTTATTTCTGAGGTGTGTGCAAGTTCAAAGTCTTCCCAGGTACAAGCATGTGTGGTCTCACTTGGCATGAGGGATATCTGCTGTGCCTGTGGGGCAAATTACTGAACTGAATTTGGCCCAGAGGCATAAACCAGCCTTCTGCTTCCCTTGCACGGTATCAGAAATATAATCACGTAGCCCTGTTCTAGAACACTCCTAGACAACACAAGCTCTGCCAATAGGATCCTAGTTTTAACTGAACTGTGAAACCAAAGCACTGTTGACTGACACAGAGGGTGGTGATAGTACCAGAACCTTGTAGAAGGCTTATTGACTTTGCATAATTTTATTTTCAATTACAGATTCAATCTAATCTGGAAAACCATTGTAGGGAAACAGTGTCTTCCTTGACAAAATCAAAACACTGACTAACATAATTTTAATTCTAGGAATAGTAATAAACTTCTCCATTTAACACTGGATTTAGTTTTACCCTTTAAAAACCAGCCATGCTGGCCTCTTGCTTTTCACAAGGACCTCAGCTTGCCATGACCCAAAGCTTGAGTCTTCTTTAGAAAGAAGAAAAATAAACATTTTTCTTTAAGAGGAAAAAGAAGAGTATTTTTTACTAAAGTCATATTGCATCATCTTGCAAAGCATGATGGAAAGGGATGTGTGACTCACTCCCTTTTTTCAGGGCCCTCAGACACAAAACATTCATCTTACATTATAACACCCTTTGCAAAGAGGTGTTCCTTATCAAGAAGTCGATATGGTGAAGTTGATAAGGTAAACTCCCCTTACATGTGGGAATGCTACATTGTGTACCAAACCTCCATGAGTTCAGTGACCCTTGGGGTGAGCTGGGAAATGTGTGCTTTCTTCAGCACTCATTGAAATGCAGCCATCCCTGTACCTTCAAGGAGTCATAGAGCACTGGGTCCCTGGAAAGCGAACTACCCATGGATGGGCAGCATAAATGTCATCAGGCACAAGCTCAGCCTCCACACAGTAGCAGTGATCCTTCCTGAGCTGACAAGTTGTTGGGTTTCCATGGTAGTTTAAGGCATGCTCAGATTTCCACTCAAGCCTTTAAATCTTGCCTTGAAAATCTTAGGATTTGAATCCATGGATTGGCTCTGTCACTTCTCATCATTAACAGGAAGACAGAAGAATCACAGACTCATTTTTCCTAGCTCAAAAGGCTGCCAAAAAATGTTTCTCAGGGAACAGGGGACAACCTGAATCATAGCACTTGTTGGCCACAGAGAATTTCTAGCGGACAAGTGGGAAGCCAAGGTGAAAAAGCACATTGACATAGTTTGATCCCTTATTGCTCTCAAGTGCAGGCTGTGCACTAACAAGAACAATTAATGTGTGCTTTGGGCTCCATTTTACATCAGTGATGTCCACGTAACACAACCCTGTCGAGGTTTGACTTTGACTAAACGCCAGGCACCTCGACTCTCTCTTGCTGCACGAAAAACTGTAAAAATACACACCAATCTCGTGAGTTAAGTGAGATAGGACACTGGTAGGAGGATGCACAGAAAAAAAAGGGCAGACAGGCTCTAAACTTAAAGTTGCAAAAAGTGATTTAATTACCTAACAGAGTTGGAGGATAAAATGCAAGGCAAAAAAAACCCTTTTCATACACTATATTGTTCACTCCCCCCCCCCCTCTCTTACGAACCCATTTTATTCACCCCCTTTCCTCTTTTTTAACCAACAAGCTCGGGTAGGGGGGCAGGGTGTGGGTATTTTCTCAGTCCACAGAGCAGGTCTATAAATCTATTAATCACCACAATTCTTCTACTACAAATACTCTTTATCTTTACTTACTCTCTCTCTCTCTCCAGACAGTTTTTTTCTGCTCTCACCCCCTCCCTCTTAAGAAGCAGTCTCTGTGCTCACCCCCCTTCCCTCTTTCCAAACCAGCAACACAGACAGGGGGCAGGGTGAGGGGTTCTCTGGTCAGCCCAATCAGGGAGAGGGGTTCTCTACTTAGATTTGGGGTCTCTCCCACGAGAGACAGTCCTCTGGGAACTTCTTTGGCGTGGGTCCAATCTCATGAGCAACATCCTGCCCAAATTCTGCTGCAACATGAGTCCTTTTGTCCATAGGGTGCTGTGCAGACTCTCCCAAGCCAAGGCCAGGCTGCTTCCATGCCAGGAGCAAGGCCTTTCTCTTCCTTGCAAGGCCTTTGCAGTTTTAACTCTTTATGAGACTCCCACTGGTTCACAGTTTTTTTCCAGGCATCCACCTGCTCTTCTGGCATGGGCTGTGGGTGGATTTCTGCACTCCTGTGGACTCCATGGGCTGCAGGGGGAACCTCCTGCTCCCCCCATTGCCTTCACCACAGCTAGCAGAGGGTTTTCAGCTCCGGCGCCTGGAGTACTAGAGCACCTCCTCCCCCATCTTCTTCACTGACCTTGGTGTCTCCATGCTGTTCTCCCTTCACATATTTTTACTTCCACCTCCTCCTCCTCTAACTACAAAGAAGTGTGTGCCTACCTTGTTTTGATTTCTTCTTAAATATGTTTTCACAGAGGTGTAACTAGCACCTCTAATTGGCCCAAACTTGGCCAGCAGCATGTCCATCACCTTCAGAGCCATCAGAGATTGGCTCTGCTGGACTTGATGTAAAAACTTCCAGAACTTTCACTCAGGACACACAGGAGCCATCTTTGTGCCACTCCCCACCCCTCAGACACCTCCTCAAGCCCACCACAACAGCTTCTGAGGGGTCCAAATTTCTCTTAGATGTTAAAAAATACTTTACTGATGTTTTGGGCCAATCAAAACCACCACAAACCCTTATCATTAGGTATGGGTATCTTATTGTCCCTCCTCCCTGTTCTGCTGCTGATGGTCGTTGAGTCTTTCTTGGTTAATGAAGCCTTTATATTTTTGAAATGTTGTCTTCAAAAGTGAATTCCATCCAGAGGTAGTACAGCAGATTTGGTTCTATGGTAGCCTCATTGCACTTTTATGACTGTTCCAATGGCTGGGTAAAAGAGGTAGAAGACTGGGTGATTTGCCCTTGTTTCTGCAGAGCTGTTAAATTTCTTAACATTTTTAAACTAAGACCTTATTCAGTTTGCATGTGGTATCCAAGGGAAAGGCATTTGGGGCATTTCCAAATATTAAGGCTGTAAATTTTATCACTGAGCACGGTTACATGGGAGGAAGGGAGAGAAGGAAGGTGGGGTTGCTGCTCTGTTGCTTTTGTTGATGTCTTTATCGGAATACAACAACCAGGATGCTGCTGATCCTTTGCTTTGAGCTGTGAATGAGGAGTGTATTTGTGTATTTGTCTGCCTGGCAGCCAGTTTAGAGGGAAGGAAACCTTATCTCTAAGGTAAACCTCTGAGCCATCTTTCAGACAGCACTAACTCTTAATGTGTGGCTGCTGGATGGGACTGTCCATGGCCCCAGTTACACATGGGTTTGTAAATGGGGAACTGAAGCTGCCACAGCAGCAAAGACAGCAGGAAACAGAAGCCAACATCTAGAGGGGGACTGATCACACCTCAGGGACAATCCTCTCCACTGATAGGGGTGGCATGAGATTACTGGTAACCCCCACAGTTCATCCAGTTCAGCTTGACTAAAAGATTGCCCTCAGTATTGTTGAACTTGATGTCATTTGGGTTGAAGCCACATGGAGAGTGATGTTCACAGGGAATGGAAACATGGGCTGAGCCCAAAAAATAACCAGTCGCCACAAAACCCCTCTGGCTGCTCATCAGTTGAGTTTTGTGTAAGTTAGCACCCCATCTGCCCCTCCTGAGGACACAGGATTCTGTGTGACCAGAGCACAGCCAGCAGTAGCACAGCTGCAGGACAGGAGTGAGGGGAGGAAAGATAGATCTTCAGGTCTGAGCTTTGTTGACACTGGCTTGTATTTTACCAAGATTGGTGTTTGGACCCTAATATGCTAAAGGAGAGGCAGAGCTGGTCTGACAGATCCACACTTGTATTACAGTGAAATTCCTGGATTAATGATAAAACTTTCTCTCCTCCGAGAGCGAAGGGCCCCGACACCCCCTCCCCCACCCACAACAGAACCTCTTAGATGGAAGTGAAGAAAAAACTATTTATTTAACAAAACCACGCAGAGTGCCCTGCAAGGCACAGGGGAAGGGGAAAACCAAGGTGAAAAGGAATTATTCAACCTGATTAAAAAGTCCTTTTCCTCAGACGCAGCCCCTCTCCTCCTTGCCCCCCGGGGCCGGGTGGAGCTCCCTAAGAGCTCTGCTGTCCTCTGGCTCTCTTGGGTTTCCGGGTGACAAAGCAGATCGAAGAAAAGGGGTCCAAACGAGGAAAAAAAAAATAAAAAGAAAAGAAGGAAAAAAAAAAAGAACCGGAACAGAGCTCACTGCTCACTCCGACCGCCATCCAGCGCGCAGTCTCTGCCGAGCGAAGAATCCTCCCCTGAAGCGAGGCTTGGGAAAAAGTTTTCAAAACAACCCGTGTTTCTCTCTGCGGCTAAATGTAGTTAAAGCGACAGGACAGATTTTTCCTTGAGCATATAAGCCAACGATAGGGGATAAAGGATTATCATAACATCACTCCATGACATTCCACCCCTTATTCCATAGCGTTGGCTTAAAGCCCACCCTAACATCATCCAACTCTAAACACACACATATATATACACATATATACATACATACACATATACACATATACATATATACATATATACACATAACTATGTACAAATAATGTCATTCAGTAAATGGTGATATGTTGCCATCCCAACCTTACATGTGGCTTTCACCCAAAATTAAATTTCCCTGAGGGACACATCGTGTTTCTCCATCTTCCTGCATTATCCACCAAGTACACCCTGGTCCCTGAGCAAAGACAACCTCACGGATGGGTTTGTCTTTATGTGATGCAGAATTAATCCAGACAGTTTTTTTTTACAAGCCTCTGGCATGTACTGCTGGGACCTTATCTCCATCCACTGTATGTAGAAGCTCAGATTGGGCAGGACCTGCTTGGTTGATGGAGCCTCAGATATTGACTAACCAGGTGGCCTCTGCTAAATGTCGCTCCCAATTCTTATAAGTTCCCCCACCCAATGCCTTTAGGGTGGTTTTTAACAGTCCATTATACCGTTCCACTTTGCCAGCGGCTGGTGCATGATAAGGGATGTGGTACACCCACTCAATGCCATGTTCCCTAGCCCAGGTGTTTATGAGGCTATTTTTAAAATGAGTTCCGTTATCTGACTCAATTCTCTCAGGGGTACCATGCCTCTACAGGACTTGGTTTTCAAGGCCCAGGATGGTGTTACGAGCAGTGGCATGAGGCACAGGATAGGTTTCCAGCCACCCAGTGGTGGCTTCTACCATTGTGAGCACATAGCGCTTGCCATGGCGGGTTTGAGGCAGTGTGATGTAATCAATCTGCCAGGCTTCACCATACCTGTATTTTGACTACCTTCCACCATACCACAGGGGTTTCACCCGCTTGGCTTGCTTGATGGCAGCACACGTTTCACAGTCATGGATAACTTGAGAGATGCAGTCCATGGTTAGATCCACCCCTCGGTCTCATGCCCACTTATAGGTGGCATCTCTGCCCTGATGGCCTGAGGCATCATGGGCCCATCGAGCTAGGAATAAATTTCTTTTATGCTGCCAATCCAAGTCTACTTGGGACACCTTTATCTTTGCAGCCTGATCTACCTGTTCGTTGTTTTGGTGCTCTTCACTGGCTCGGCTCTTGGGGACATGGGCGTCTACATGGCGGACCTTCACAGGTAGTCTCTCTGCCTGGCTAGCGATGTCTTTCCACTCATCAGCTGACCAAATTGGTTTTCCCCTACACTGCCAACCAGCCTTCTTCCACTTTTCCAGCCAACCCCATAGAGCATTGGCTACCATCCATGAATCAGTATAGAGGTAGAGCTTTGGCCATTTCTTTCAGCATTGTCCAGGGCTAACTGAACGGCTTTGAGCTCAGCGAATTGACTCGATCCACCCTCTTCTTCCCTAGCTTCTGCAACCCGTCGTGTGGGGCTCCACACAGCTGCTTTCCATTTTCATTTTGTCCCTACAAGACGACAGGAACCATCAGTGAAAAGAGCATAGCGGGTTTCGTCTGCTGGTAGTTGGTTGTATGGTGGAGCTTCCTCTGCACGAGTCACTTGTTCTAGATCTTCTTTTTCAATCAGACTAAAATCTTCACTTTTAGGCTAATTTGTAATTATTTTTAAAATCTTAGGGCGATTCAGATTTTTTATACAGGCGCGTTGTGTGATAAGGGCAATCTATTTGCTCTATGTGCCATTGGTGGCATGGTGAGTAGAGGGAACCTCTGCTTTAAACATCCACCCCAGCACCGGTAGTCGAGGTGCCAGGAGGAGTTGTGCTTCTGTGCCAATTACCTCTGAGGCAGCTTGGACTCCTTCGTATGCTGCTAAGATTTCTTTCTTTGTTGGGGTGTAGTTGGCTTCAGACCCTCTGTAACTTCGGCTCTAGAATCCCAATGGTCACCCTCGAGTCTCATCAGGCACCTTCTGCCAAAGGCTCCAGGACAGACCATGGTTCCCAGCTGCAGAGTAAAGCACATTCTTTACTTCTGGCCCTGTCCTGAATGGGCCAAGGGCTACTGCATGAGCGATCTCCTGTTTGATCTGGGTGAGAGCTTGCTGCTGTTCAGGGCCCCAGTGGAAATCATTTTTCTTACGGGTAACCAAGTAGAGAGGACTCACAATCTGGCTGTACTCGGGGATGTGCATTCTCCAAAAGCCTATGGCTCCCAGGAAAGCTTGCGTCTCTTTCTTGTTGGTTGGGGGGGACATTGCGGTGATTTTATTGATAACCTCAGTAGGAATTTGACGCCGTCCGTCTTGCCACTTTACTCCTAGGAACTGGATCTCTTTGGCAGGCCCCTTGACTTTGCTCTTTTTTATGGCGAAACTGGCTTCCAGGAGAATCTGGATGAATTCCTTTCCTTTCTCAAATACTTCTTCTGCTGTGTCCCCCCCACAATGATGTCGTCAATGGATTGCAAATGTTCTGGAGCCCCACCCTTTTCCAATGCAGCCTGGATCAGTCCATGACAAATGGTGGGACTGTGTTTCCACCCCTGGGGCAATCGGTTCCACGTGTACTGCATGCCCCTCCAGGTGAAAGCAAACTGAGGTCTGCACTCTGCTGCCAGAGGAATGGAGATAAATGCATTTGCAATGTCAATAGTGGCATACCACTTTGGTGCTTTGGACTCTAGCTCATACTGGAGCTCCAACATGTCTGGCATGGCAGCACTCAGAGGTGGAGTCACCTCATTCAAGGCACGATAGTCCACAGTCAATCTCTATTTTTTTTCAGATTTTCACACAGGCCAGATGGGGCTGTTAAAGGATGAATGGGTTCTGCTGACCACCCCTCAGCTCTCCAGCTCACGGATTAGTTTGTGAATGGGAATCACGGCATCACGAGTTGTCCGGTACTGTCGGCGGTGCACAATCGAGATTGCAATCGGTACTTGTTGCTCTTCCCCTTTCAGGAGTCCTACTGCAGATGGGTTCTCTGACAGTCCAAGCAAGGTGTTCAATTGCTTAATGCCCTCTGTCTCCACAGCAGCTATCCCAAATGCCCACTTGAGTCCCTTCGGGTCTTTGAAATATCCATTTCGGAGGAAGTCTATACACAAAATACATGGAGCCTCTGGGCCAGTCACAATGGAATGTTCTTTCCACTTTCTTCCAGTCAGGCTCACCTCAGCTTTCACCAGGGTCAAGTCTTGTGATCCTCCTGTAATGCCAGAAATAGAAACAGGTTCTGTCTCCACATGTCGCGATGGAATTATCGTGCATTGTGCACCAGTGTCAACTAAAGCCTCGTATTCTTGTGGCTCTGATGTGCCAGGCCACCAAATCCACACTGTCTAAAAAATACGGTTTTCCCTGGCCTCTACTTGGCTAGAGGCAGAGCCCCTCTAACCATGGTGGGCATTCGTGTTAGAGGTTCCTTCAAGGGAATCAGACATGTTGAGTAGAGCTACTTCCCTTCTGGTGGAGTTCCCTCTCTGAGTCTTGCCCTCCTTCAATTCACGCACTCGTCGTGCCAGGACAGTAGTGGGTTGTCCATCCCACCTGTTCATGTTTTCTCCACTGTCACACAGGAAATACCACAACTCACGTTGAGGGATATATCCAGTTCTCATTGCTGAAGAGCGTCTGCGTGGGGTAACAGAACCTCTGATCTATACTGCCGAAATTTGGTGAAGGCTGTCTTTAATTTCTTTACTGAGTTTCTCATGATTCTCCTCTATCTTATTTTCTAGTTTCTGCAGATTTGTTTCTACAACTGAGATTCTTGCATTCATTGGGCTGTGCACGACATCTGCATATGCTCGGAGCTTCCTTGTCATATCACGCGTGGTCTCATGCCCGTCATCATGCTTCATAATGGCTAAAGCAGAAGCATACTCTGATGGCCCAAGCTTTAGGAGTTTCCGCCACATCACAGGTGTATATTTTATCTTATTTGGGTCTATAATTGAATTTGGGTTTGCTATGTCTTTTGAGAAGACAATTTCTACCACCGCCATTTCTCTCAAGCGTTGAATCCCTTGTTCTATGGTTCTCCACCGGGTTTGTTGCGAATAGAGATTGTCGGGATGTAGGTATCTTCCCCTCGCACCTCCGATAGCTCGCCTCCAGAGGCTGCAGCAGTCAGGCCCATCTCGTATAGTTTGGTTGCTATCTGGGTCACGTGACACAGTCCCCAAATGCCTTGCCTCAGTGGGATCTAGAAGTGTAACATCGCCTGCGGCATCCCAAAGACGGACTAACCAACTAATTACAGATTCATCATCTCGTTGGACATAATCTTTTCTTAGGCTGTGAAGGTCTCTCACATTCATGGATTCAACAATGACCTCTGACTCAGTTGCTGACCTTGAGGATCCCTCCCCACTGTCATCTGAGCGATCAGTCTTGACTTGGGCTTTCCTGCTTCTCGTAACAGGAGCAACTGCCACTGGCTTAGGCTCCCTTACTTCCTGTTCTATAGTATCTGACGGTGTATGATAAGCATATGCCAGGGCCCAACATATTGCACTGCAGTTGTCTCTGCACTTCTCTTTCAGATATTTTCCCACCTCAGCTGGTCTCGGGATTTGTCCAGGGGGAAATTCCCAATCTATTGGGTCAGAGAATTTCTTTAAAGTTTTACCTATGTCCTCCCATACTCCACACCATTCAAATTTCCTCACATCTGGGTTAGGTGCCTGCTCCTGCTCAGCCCCTCTGGACTTCTCAGCCCTCATTCTGGTAAAGCTGAACATCTTATACATGGAACCTACCAGGAAAAGCACCTGTACTACCAAGTTAATGGTCTCTTTAACATCCAGGGGAAACTGAATATTCTCAAAAGATGATATACCAGATTTAAAGGGAAAGAGATGGGTGAGGAGCCAGGAAGCTTCACCCTCTACTTCTCTAGCAGGTTGGGTAATATTACTAACAAAACTCCAAAACAGGTTACTAAAACTAGAGGAGGAAAGTAACAGAGCATGTACATCTTTAACTGTTTCCCATAGCTTCTTACAGATCGTCAGTATCACACACATTACTATAACAAGCCGGAGTCGTGTTCCTGATTGGGTAAAATTAAACATTAGGGACAAGATTGCCCCTACCTGTTGGTAGGGAAACAAACCTATGTGCCAAACAGACAGTATTACATCAAACAACCTCCCATCAAACAGCATAGTGACTACTGATGGCTGTAATTCAATATAAAGCATTTAAAACTAGAATGTAATTATTAGGGTTTTTTTCTTCACTTTCTCTAACTTTACATAAGGTGTAGAACAAGTAATCAAGGCCCCCTAAGTTGGGCGCCAAATATTGTCTTGGATTAATGATAAAACTCTCTCTCTTCCGAGAGTGAAGGGCTCTGACACCCCCTCCCCCCACCCACAACAGAACCTCTTAGATGGAAGTGAAGAAAAAACTATTTATTTAACAAAACCACGCAGAGTGCCCTGCAAGGCACAGGGGAAGGGGAAAACCAAGGTGAAAAGGAGTTATTCAACCTGATTAAAAAGTCCTTTTCCTCAGACGCAGCCCCTCTCCTCCTCGCCCCCCCGGGGCCGGGTGGAGCTCCCTGAGAGCTCTGCTGTCCTCTGGCTCTCTTGGGTCTCCGGGTGACAAAGCAGATTGAAGAAAAGGGGTCCAAACGAAGGAAAAAATAAAAAGAAAAGAAGGAAAAAAAAAGAACCGGAACAGAGCTCACTGCTCACTCCGACCGCCGTCCAGCGCGCAGTCTCTGCCGAGCGAAGAATCCTCCCCTGAAGCGAGGCTTGGGAAAAAGTTTTCAAAACAACCCGTGTTTCTCTCTGCGGCTAAATGTAGTTAAAGCGACAGGACCACATTTTTTCCTTGAGCATATAAGCCAACGATAGGGGATAAAGGATTATCATAACATCACTCCATGACACTGGAGCAGTGAAAATTTTCAGCCATGTGGAAATCTTTTGATGTTGTAAACTGTGTTCAGAATGGCAGCACTTCTTCCCAGAGCCCTTAGTTGCAACCATGTGGATATTGACTTTAAGCAGAGACAGGATGGCAGTGGGTGAAGGTTTTATTCATGGAACACTCTGACACACAGACCTATTTGATACAACAAAGATAGGGAAAAGTCCAAAAGCTGGAATATTTTTTTCTTTTCTCTTATATATAATCAGTGGTTGTGTCACTGAGTGAAATCAGATTCGTATCAACAAGATGAACTGGCTGAGCACAGTATTGCAAAGGCCAGTCCCAATAATTAGTCTGAAAAGGTAGAATTGCAGTCATTTAATAATAACAGTTTCTTCACCTGTGAACTATCAGTTCAGAATTTCATTATCAAGTACTGCTGAAAAATATATGTATTTATATTAGGTTATACAGCAATCTGGAGCTACACGAGGAGAGCAGAATTACAGTGGCATATACATTATGAACCTTCAAGTGTTATTCCATTTCTGGAAATCTCTAATGTCACACAAGTTCAGATTACTGTGCTTTATCTTAAACCCTTTAAAATTCAGCTTAGAATTGAGCTTTTGGGGTCAAATTGGGGTGAATCCAAGCAAAACTTTCAAAATTTTCATTACTTTCACCTGAAATCACCACTCCAGTCAAGCCTCATCCAAAAGCTTCTGAAAGTGAGCAGGTTTCAGATAATCCAGTGAAACACTGAAACCTGAAACTTAATGAGATGCACGTGTTTGATGACAAGTTCTGCAGAGATCCAGCTGTGGCATATGGGTAGGCTTCAAGTGTGTCTCTCAGCACACTAGGCTGCTAAATGTCAAACAAAACAGCACAGGGACAGAGTAGGGTGACAGCCTACATCGAGGAAAGAGCAGATTTAAAAAAAAACCCAACAACTTATTCTATGCATTGTTTTCATTTGTCATTAAAAACTTATCATTAAACCTGCTCATCAAGGAAACAGCAGTACAAAAATGTGAGAGAACTGGAAAGAAAGGTAATATTGAAAGGTGCTCTTGAGCCTGAGCAGCCTAGAGAATCATGGGACACACAAAGATGTGTTGTTGTGTCAAATGGAAATTTAAAGTTCCATTGATCATGAGGAGTAAGATCTGGAGGAGTAGGAAAGACTGCTCAACAGTGCAGACCCAAATGTGTGACATGAGACCAGCATGCTGTGTGATGGGGTGTGGGAGTAAGGCAGGACATTTTGTGAAAAGTCTGGAAGTGCTAAAGTATTCCTGCCAAAATAATAATAAAAAAAAAGTAATTTACTGTGGAAGGGCTTAAGGTGACAGCAAAGGGAAAACAATACAGAGAGTTGTTCAGGATTAAGAAGTTATTTCTATCATTAAGGGATATTAAAAAGTATACTGACCAGATAGAGTATGGATGCTCTGTCTTTCCTAAAGATAAAGGTGCTGAAAAGACCACTTGGTGCTCATAGCTGTCTGTATTAATTAGGAAAAAGTTAACAGAATGAAATTTGGTGGAGGGCAGAAATATGAAAAGCAGAGAACAATCAGTGGTGTGGCAATCAGCACAAATGATGCAAGAAATATGTAGAACTTGTAATAGACCCATGTCACTGTTAAAATATCTACAAAATGCAGGAAAACTGTGTGTAGTGAGCAAGGAAAGAGATTCCTATGTCATGAGACGAGATGTTTTTAGGATTGTTACACAGTGCATCAAACTGGAAAAGGGTTTTTTCAACTAAGAGTCTCAAACACTCCATCACTGGCAATATCACAGTCAGTGTGAGGTGTATGTCAAAATGGAAAGGTTAAAAACATATCTGCAATGAACTGATCTTTGGAAGAGCGGTGTGTGAGCTGGGAGAACATGTCCTGACAAAGGGAAAATGTTAGAAAGTTAAGATGTAAGTCATCTAGTGATGTGAGTCACCTAACTATGCATGACAGTATATACTCCATCTTTCAATACATGATCTGATTGTCTGGATCAGACATTTCACGCCCATGATAAGGCCACTTTATCTCTGTTTCTCTGGCCATATGGGTCTGGAGTGTGAATCAGGTAATAAAAAAAGACTGTAGGCTTGCTACAGGTTAAGAAAGGAGACAAAGCTTCACACCTTAATCTTCCTTTTTTCTACTGTAAAAATGAGGTCTCACTGAGAGACTTTTGACAGATGCACAAACCCTTAAGGAAAGCCAAGGGGCACTGACCCTGCTTTTCCCATTCATGTTCAAAGACTGTTCCTGTGCCTAATTGTTGGGATCAAGCACAACACTGAACTGGCAGCCAAAATATCCTGTGATAGCCCTGATTGTTTTGGTCATATGATGAGAAATTATTGGACTGAACAGCAGAAGAGCAATGAGTATATCCAGAAGGAAGAGGCGGAGAAGTTCTGTTTTGGACATAAATCAATGAAGGTCCAACACAAATGCAAGAAAATCAGTCAAGCATGAACCAGCCCAGAAGAGCAGAGACTGTCAGGAAAAAGGACTGAGGTTGCTTGGTGGACAATTTTCAATTTCAGGGAGAAAGACAGAATTCAAATATTGTGCGAGGATGTGACCAACCTGCGGCTGTTTCTTGTGAGAGGCCATGGGATGGGACTGGGGTGGATGACACTTGACTGATGGATGGAATGTAGGAGATGTAGAGACAGATATCACCAGGTCAGCCGGGAGTAGTTGTGTAAGAACCTATCTTCCTGAGACAACCATATGTGCCCAGCCTATCCCTAGCAGTCACATCCAATATTGGAAATGATAGATACTGTTGACAGACATATGGATATCAGCTGGCTGATGTGGCTCCTTGCATCTTGCTCACAGTCATAATAAAAGGTGAAAAAATGAACTCTACACAATCTAAATGCATACCCAGGACAAGGAAATTGAGATCAGATTCAGAAGTTGGAAATTATTCACAGAATTATTTTGTTGTTAGTTCCAAAGCTGAACAATCTGTTACTAGTATGGATTTATCTAAAAAAAGTTGCATAACAGCAGATTAGTAAGATTGACTGAAATTCCAGAAAGTGCCATACTTACCATGCTTTTCAAGCAACCTGAAGGCTTATTTTGTCTGTTACAGGTTACTATCTTTACAGGTTTTTAAGTAAGAAAGGAAATTTGAACTGGGTTCTAAAAAGTGGTTTGGTTTGATATAGAACAGTAGTTCTTAATCTGTTGTCTATGAGACATCAGGAGGTAGGCTGCAAAGCATTATCAGTTTATTTTCTTTAAAACCCACACATGCATATTCCCACATATTCAGACTGGAAAAATCACCTAGAATTTAGTAACATCCTACAATATCTCTCAAGAACTCATTTATTTTAGAAGAAAGCACAGTGCCTATAATAGCACATTAAACTATTTTTGTAACAATTGCACCCACTGTACTTAAAATTACTTTGTTTTCATATGACCTGGCACAATGACAAAAACCAATGACACGAGCACAACGGCAAGTACTTGTCCCGAATACCTCAAGTATTGTGTTATAGACTCAAGGGGTGGGTGGGGAATCTGATTCAAGGGGGGAAGTTTTGCATGCTGACAGGACAGCGTGGGATTGAAAATCTGGTAAAACCTGGTTGCTGGCAAGGGAAGACTGGGGAGGTACAGAACACATTTCAAGTTTTAAGTACAAAATTAGTGGAAGTTTTTGTTGGTTTATTTTGTATGCAATTTCCATTTTTTGTTAAATGTTCATCTGAGATCAGTCTTGTGTTTCAAACACCACTTGTGACATTTCAGCGTCACAATGTTGGGGTCTGTGCACCATGAAACACAGTGCTAATGACTTAAAAAGAGCCTGTCAGGACTCACTTGGCTCTCTGTGTTAAAAGTCTCTGCATTTTTATGTGCTCTGCTTGGTACACTGGCCCACTGAGCAGTTGCATGATGTCAGATTTCCTGTCTAGGACTTTACCTTTGTAAAGTTTTATGTTGTTATGGCTGTGACACACCAAGCTGCAGAAAAAGAATGCTTCTCATCCAAGGAGCTGAATTAAGGGTGTCGGGGGTTGAGAATTTCTTCCCATTCCTGTTACTAAGCAACAAATAGTTAGATGTTTAGAGCAATCAAGCCTTTTGTAAAAGACAAAAGCTGGGCTTGGGCGAGGCAGGTGAAGGGAAGAGCGAGCTCTCCCGCTCTCGTGGTTCGGACGCTGAGAGGAGAGGCTGCTCTTTGCTTTTCGGCTGGGACCAGAGGGAATCCAACTGTGCCCTGTTTTTTTCTCTTCTCCTGACTGGGTGAGCTTTGATTCAACCTTTTCTCCCCACGGGGAAGGGCACGTTTTCCCCCCCGGGCTGCGTTTCCTCGCGGCTGCTGCCGGGAGAGTCCCGCGGCCTCCGCTGCCTGCCCCCCGCCCTCTGCCGCACGAGACCGCGGCGTCTGCTGTGACTGCAGTGCCTCGCTGGCTGGCCGGAGAGAGAGAGAGAGAGAGAGCCGGCGCCCGCCCCTGCCGCCCTGCTTTCTCGCTGCTCCGAGCTGTTTTCGCTGCCCTGCGTCCTTCTCAGCCTGCCCGCCATTACCAGCTGCTGGATGCTGACCTGACCCTGCGCCACAGCGCCACCTGCAGCCGCTCGGGAGTCATCGCACCTGCCCTGCCCGACCGGGAGCTCAACAGCGCCCCTGCTGCTTGCAACCGTGATTACACCACACGGGCAAAGGCTCAGCAGCTCACAAGCCATCTGCTATTGGTTTTCTGGTTCTAGTTGTGGTTGCTATTATTGTTATTGCTTGTTTATAGATACTAGTAAAGAACTGATATTCCTTTTTTCCCATACCTTTGCCTGAAAGCCCTTGATTTACAAAATTGAATAATTCGGAGGGAGGGAGGAAAGGAAATCACATTCTCTGTCCTGGGGGAGGGTTCAACCTCTCTTGGCAGACACCTGTCTTTCAAACCAAGACAAAGGGTCCTCGAACTTGTGACTCTTGAGTTGCTGAATGATTTTTGGTTATATCTTTATACCTTGTGAACAGCAGAGTGGAAGTTAACAGGATGAAGTTAACCTGCTTTCTGGTTCTCAGGGGAGCCAGGGTGTGAGGCTCACTCACTACTACTGGTAATACTTGCACAGATTTTTGCATAAAAAGAATTGCAGAAGCAATAGCAACATGGCCATTACACACATATTTTGCATCATTCAGAAAAATCCCAGGGGGCTTCTGTACTAAATAAGAGAGCCTAATTATGATGTTACAGTAGTGTCGCTGTTGAGCCGCTAGCTGAGAGAAAAAACCCAGGTTCTCAGACAAGAAAAGAGAAAAGTGTGTTTATTATTGTGATTTCCATATATATAGAGTTTTCAGAGGTCACCTAGATTGGTCAGCCAGAAACCTCCCCCTAGGCCTAATTGGCCAGGCCTGAACTGCCCTAATCTCGAGACGCTGTTTGCAAAACATCCAAACTTTATCTTTGTTTATGAAACGTAGCAAAAATGTTCTCACGAGAAAGACCTGTGCTAGCCACACAGTAGTAAATATTAAAAGACAAAGATTTGATAATATAAGTGTGTGTGTGTGTGTGTATGTGTGTGTGTGTGTTTGAATTTCTGTTAAAATTGCTGGAAGAAAATTATTGTACATCCCTAAATTAGGATCCTTTAGGCTTATCTCATCTTGGATCAGTGAGCCATAAGCCTGCTCAACAGTGTGTCTTCCTCTGGTCTGCTCTATGCGTTGCTTTATGCCTCTGAGACAGAAAGGTGTGCCTCTTTTTTGCCAAAGCTTGGAGCTCCTTTCAATTAGCAGCATCAGACATGGGTCACTTCCCTGTCTAAGGGCAGGAGGAGCTACAGGGGGGAGCTGAGAGAGATTTTGGGGGCAGGAATCTGCACTGGACACAAAAAGCATCTTGTTTAGTGTGGCTAGCACAGGTCCTTCCCGTGGGAACATTTTGCTAGATTTCATAAACAAAGATAAAGTTTGGATGTTTTGCAAACAACGTCTCCAGATTAGGTCAGTTCGGGCTTGGCCAATTGGGCCTAGGGGGAGGCCTCGGGCTGACCAATCTGGGTGACCTCTGTAAACTCTATATATATAGAAATCAAAACAATAAAGCTCTCTTCTCTCTTTCCTTGTCTGAGAACTTGGGTCATTCCTCAGCTAGCGGCTCAACAGCGACAGTTTAGTGCTTTGTTATAGAATAAAACTCTGGCATGAAAGAAGCATGGGTGGAGTTGCAAGCCCTTCCTCTGCTGGAAATGGCATCTGGTTATATTGCCAACACACTTTTCCTCCTGCCCTTGGTGCCTGGCAATGTGGGGACACAAGGGGGCTGCCACTTCAGGAGAGAGCAGTCCTCTGAATGCTCTGGTGCTTCTGCAGGGAGTTTTCCCTCAAAGGGGAGACTGTGCTTGTCTTTGCTGGGTGTTTTAGGGATTTCCTTGTGCAGACTTAGCAAACATGAGTGTGTGGTTTGGTTCTGCCAGGATGGGCAGAGTTGCTCAGGACCATGTTAGGAAGATGAATTCTCTAACAGCAGGCAGAGGGTCCTGCAGCTTTCCCTGGAGCCTCGGCCTGGCTTTGGTGGTGAGGAGACTACAGCCAGCCAGATCAGGGGTAGAGGAGGTGCTACACACTTAGCTGAGTTGCTCTTGAGCTGACAGTTCCTACTGCTCCTGTTTAAACAAGCACACTTTAGAAATTGCAGTGCTGTTACCTGGTTTGTGCATCACCTAAAAGGCAAGCAGGCTTGACAGTAAACAGGACCAAGCAATAAATGGACTTGTACTGTGTGCTTTCATGTGGTGACCAGTGCCAGGACCCAAGGAAATGGCCTGAAATTGTCTGAGGAGGTTTAGTTTGAATATTAGAAAAAGGTCCTTCACCCAGAGGGTATTTGGGCATTGGAACAGGCTCCCTAGGGAAGTGGTCACAGTACCAGCCCTGACTCAGGAAGTGTTTGGACAATGCTCTCAGGCACATGGTGTGACTCCTGGCAATGTTCTGTGCAGGGCCAGGAGTTGGACTCAATGATCCTTGTGGGTCCCTTCCGACTCAGAATATTCTGTGATTCTGTTATTCACAGGTCAGCAGGACAGGGAAAGGAGAGAAGGTAGAGGAGAAAAAAACACAGCAACTTACAGCTTCATTTCAGACCTATTTTTCTCTCTGCTTCAGTGATAGAGATTCCTGCTTAAATCAGGCCACTCCCATTTTTCGTTCTGAATTAATCACTGCAATTCTGAAACAGAAACAATGAAGTAAGGTCTGTCTATGCCACCTAAATCATTATGACAGCATATCTATGGCTAATGATTGCCAATGGCATTTGCCTTTTGCCCAATAAAGAATCTTTATCTGCCTCTATACAAAGTGGTGTGACTCGCTTTTTTTCTTCAGGGGGAAATATTCCACTCCTTAGCATAAGGTTGTGGCTAGCACAGGTCTTTCTCGTGAGAACATTTTTGCTACGTTTCATAAACAAAGATAAAGTTTGGATGTTTTGCAAACAGCGTCTCAAGATTAGGGCAGTTCAGACCTGGCCAATTAGGCCTAGGGGGAGGTTTCTGGCTGACCAATCTGGGTGACCTCTGAAAACTCTATATATATGGAAATCAAAATAATAAACGCACTTTTCTCTTTCCTTGCCTGAGAACCTGGGTTTTCCTCTCAGCTAGCGGCTCAACAGCGACATAAGGT
>JAKEPQ010000878.1:0-12347 GCA_024500445.1 Entomyzon cyanotis
CCCCCAAACACCTGAGAAGACTCCAAAAACCATGAGAGGACCTCAAAACCCATAGAAGACCCCATAAAAGCAGCAGAAAATCCCATAAAATCACAAGGAGCCTCCCAAAACCCCCATGAAGACTCCAAAAACCACAAGGAGACCACAGAAAACCCAGAGGAAACTCAAAAACCCATGAGAAAACCCTGACCCCTCAAAGAAGACACCCCAACCCCCATTTCCCATGTCCTCCCAGGGAGCCTGGATCCCCTCCCAGACAGTCGCAGTGGCAACAGCGATGGGGCTGTCCCGGCGCAGGGTGGAGGGTGCCCTCCAGGCCACCATGTCCCTCCTGTCTGGCGGTGTATAGGGACAGGTGAGGATGTGGCCCTGACCCTGAAGGACATTGGAGTCCTGCTGGTGGAGCGAGCGCAAAATCCGGATGAGGTTCTTCACTAGCTTCCTGGAGGCAGTGACTGGGAAGAAGAACCTGCAGAAGGGGGTGTTCAAGGTGAGAGGGTTGAAGGGATGAGGAATGGGGAGTGGGGTGGTCCTTCAAAATTCCCTCATCCATGGGGAGAAAGATCCACCATCTTTGGGGTCCTCCAAGTCTCTTGGCCATGTTGAGAGGTCCACCATTTTTGCAATCCTTCCACCACCTCCTCATCCACATGGAAGAAAGTCCCAACATCCTTGAGGTCCTCTTTGGGCTTCTGAAGCACTGGAGTTCCTCATTCATTAGGAGAAGATCCCACCATCTTTATAGGCTCTCCAGCACTCCTTCAATCATATTAAGGAGGGTCCCACCATCTTTAGGATCCTCTTTGGGCTCCTCCAACGTTGGGTTCCTCATCTTTGGGGTCTTCCGTCGCTGAGGCCCTCATCCATGGTAGGAAACTCCAGCTATCTTGGGGCTCCTCCAATGCTGAGTTCCTCATGCATGATGATCCCACCATCTCTGGGGCCTTGTAATGCTGAGTTCCTCATCCCCATGGAGAAGGTCCCATCCCCGTTCTCCTCCACTGCAGATCCCAGAGCTCCTGGACATGGTGGTGCCCCGGGAGGTCCCTGTGGCTGCCCCTGACCTCGTCTGGCTCTGTCATCATCTTCCCTGAGTGTATCTGGGGTGATCCTGGGAATCCGGGAATGGGGGGACACCCGGGGTGGGACTGGAACAGGGTCTGACCCAACCTGCTCCAGGATTCCATGGATTTAGGGGAATGCCTGGAATTCTGCACTGGGTGGGCCTGGGGGATGGTGGATTTGGGGAAAATATGGTGGATTTGGGTAAAATGGGGGATTTGGGAAAGATACGGTAGATTTGGGGGGAAAACAGGGAATTGGGGGAAAATGTGGTGGGTTTGGGCAAATGGGGTTGATTTGAGGAAACAAGGGATTTGTGGAAAATAAGATGGATTTGGGAAAATCATGGTGGGTTTGGGAAAAAAAAAACAAACAACCAAGTGGATTTGGGGGAAGAACATGGTGGATTTAGGGAAAATGGTGGATTTGGGGAAAAACAGTATATTAAGGAAAATGTGTTGGATTTAGAGAAGAACAAGGTGGATTTGGGGAAAATATGAGGGATTTGGGGATAAGGGGGAATTTGGGAAAAACATGGTGGCTTTGGGGAAAAACCAAGTTGATTTTGGGGGAAATGAAGTGGATTTGGGAAAAATGGGGTGGATTTGGGGAAAACTTGTCGCTGTTGAGCCGCTAGCAGAGAAGGAAAGCCCAGATTCTCAGTGTGGCATAGAAAAAGCACTTTATTGTTTGAATCCAACATATATATAGAGTTTTCAAAAGTCACCCAGATTGGTCAGTCAGGAACCTCCCCCTAGGCCTGATTGGCCAGGCCTGCACTGTCCAAATCTCGAGACACTGTTTTTAATAACATCCAAACTTTATCTTTGTTTATAAAACACAAAAAGAATTCTCATGGGAAAGACCTGTGCTAGCCACAAAAACTATGGTGGATTTCTGAGAAGTGGGGTGGATTAAGGAAAAAACAACATGGATTTGGGGAAAATGTGGTAGATTTTGGAGAAACTATGGTGGACTTGGGAAAAAACAAGGTGGATTAAGGAAAATGTGGCGAATTGAGAGGGAAATATCTTGGATTTGGGGAAAACCATGGTGATTCCAGGGTGATTCTGGGGTGATCTGGTGTTTCCTCCCCAGGTTCCAGAGGGAAATGGTCCAGGCACCACTTCCAAGGACACTGCTGCTCCAGAGCCTCCAGAACCTCCCCAAAGGAGACCCCACAGCCCAGGCAGGAATTGGGGGCACAGATCCAGGAAAGACGGGGAAAGGCAGGAAAATTGGGAGAGATGGAAAAGGTAAAATTTTAAAAGATGGGGGAAAATGCAAAGAAATGGGGGAAATGAAAAAAAAGGGGAAAACAGGAATTAATTGGGATAATAAAGTAAAGGAATCAGGGAAAGGAAAGAAAGGGGGAAAATCAAGAAAAATTATAAAATACCAAATAATGGGGTTAATGGCAATTTTTTGGGATAATAAAGCAAAAAAATGGGGGAAAATAAAGGAAAGGGAGAAAAATAGCAAAAAAAAAAAAAAAAGGAAAACGCAAATTAATTGGGTTAATAAAGAAAAGAAGCGAGGAGGGGAAAGGAAAGAAATTTTGGGAAATCAAAGAAAAGAGGGAAAACAACAAAAAAATGAGGAAAAGGGAAATTCTGGCAATAATAAAGCCAAGAAATGGGAAAAAGGAAAGAAATTGGGGAAAAATCAAGGAACAATGAAAACAGAAAAAAATGGAGGAAAGGGCAAAGGGGGAATGAAAAGTGAAAGGATAAAGAAATGAGGGAAAAAGCAAAGGAATGGGTAAAAAGTGGGAATAAAATAGTGGAAAGCAAAGGAATGGGGAAAGAGCAGAGAAATGTGGGGGAAAAGGGGAAGAAATGTGGAAATAAAGGGAAGAAATGGGACAAGTGATGTCACCTCCAACATGGAGTCTCTTTCCTGGTTCCAGAGGCACTTTCTGGAATATCGGGAGCAGAGGAACAACCTGAGGAAGAGACTCCGGAAAACCAGAAAACTCAGGGGAAGAAGCGGAAAGAGAGGAAGTCAGAAACGGTGCTGGGGAAGAAGTCTGGAAAGTCAGAAACCGAACTGGGGAAAAAGAAGTTGGAAACTGAACTGGGGAGAAAGGAAAAATTGGGAAAATCAGAAACTGAATTGGGGAGAAAGGAAAAATTGGGAAAATCAGAAACTGAATTGGGGAAAAAGAAGTTGGAAACAAAATTCGGAAGGAAGGAGAAATCGGGAATGTCAGAAACTGGATTGGGGAAAAAAGAGAAGTTGGAGAAGTCAGTATCCAAAAGGATGAAGGAAAAGCCGGAAAAGTCGGAAAAGCCGGAAAAGTCAGAAAAGTTGGAAACCAAGGGAAGAAAGAAGAAGTCAGAAAAGTCCCCAGACAGGTAAGGCCAAAGGCTTGGGGACAATCCAGTGTCACCTAGCTCAGGATAACCTTTCCCACTGGATCCTTCCAGGGATCATCCTGAGATTCCAAAGGCCAGACAGCTCCAGGGCTGCTCTCGGCGCCAGCGCTGGACACACACAGCCAAAACTCTGTGTGCTGGAGGAGGAAGAGGAGAAGGAGACGGGGAGGAGGTGAAGAAGAAGGAGAAATCCAAGCGGATCAGTCCTCAGGATCCCTGGATCTTCCAAACACCAGTGATCGCTGTGCTGTCAGCGTCCAGCTCCGACTCCAGCATTCCTGAGGATCCCAATCCCGAGGAGCCCCCACCCAGCCCCGTGAGGCCAAAGACAATGAGGACAAGCAACGAGAACTTCTGGCCAGTGCTGGAGGAGCCTCTGGAGTAGGTCGGAATCTCCAGGAATCTCCAGGAATCTTTGGGAGCCATCAATAAATGCCTCTGGTTCAGGGCAGTTGAGGAATGACTGGGAGGAGCTTCCATCCCTTGCGGTCTGTCAGGATCTTCCCTATCTTCACCCAGAATTTGCCCTTTTTGCCCCAAATCCCATCAGATCCAACCCCAAATCCCATTGGATCCAAGTCCAAATCCCAACGGATCCTATCCAAAATCCCAAAAGATCCAACACTAAATCCCAATGGATCCAACACCAAATCCCATCAGGGCCAACCTGGTCTTGGGGGTGGCTCATGGTGATTGACATATCCCATGGTCATTTGTGCTGGGAATTGTCAGTTTTTCCCCCAGACCTCTTGCAGCTCAGGGGACATTGCCAGAGGTGGGACCCTGTAGGGGTGGGGCCAGAACTGTCCCTTCCCTTCCCTTCCCTTCCCTTCCCTTCCCTTCCCTTCCCTTCCCTTCCCTTCCCTTCCCTTCCCTTCCCTTCCCTTCCCTTCCCTTCCTTCCCTTCCCTTCCCTTCCCTTCCCTTCCCTTCCCTTCCCTTCCTTCCCTTCCCTTTCCCTTCCCTTCCCTTCCCCTTCCCCTTCCCCCTTCCCCTTCCCCTTCCCCTTCCCTTTCCCCTTTCCTTTCCTTTCCTTTCCTTTCCTTTCCTTTCCTTTCCTTTCCTTTCCTTTCCTTTCCTTTCCTTTCCTTTCCTTTCCTTTCCTTTCCTTTCCTTTCCTTTCCTTTCCTTTCCTTTCCTTTCCTTTCCTTTCCTTTCTCCTTTCCTTTCCTTTCTCCTTTCCTTTCCTTTCTCCTTTCCTTTCCTTTCCTTTCCTTTCCTTTCCTTTCCTTTCCTTTCCTTTCCTTTCCTTTCCTTTCCTTTCCTTTCCTTTCCTTTCCTTTCCTTTCCTTTCCTTTCCTTTCCTTTCCTTTCCTTTCCTTTCCTTTCCTTTCCTTTCCTTTCCTTTCCTTTCCTTTCCTTTCCTTTCCTTTCCTTTCCTTTCCTTTCCTTTCCTTTCCTTTCCTTTCCTTTCCTTTCCTTTCCTTTCCTTTCCTTTCCTTTCCTTTCCTTTCCTTTCCTTTCCTTTCCTTTCCTTTCCTTTCCTTTCCTTTCCTTTCCTTTCCTTTCCTTTCCTTTCCTTTCCTTTCCTTTCCTTTCCTTTCCTTTCCTTTCCTTTCCTTTCCTTTCCTTTCCTTTCCTTTCCTTTCCTTTCCTTTCAGCACTGCCACCAAAGCCTGCCTGCTCCTCCCTGCTTCCCTGCCGCCCGGAGCCCGGAGCCAGCTCGGGCGGTGCTGCCTGGGGCCAGGGCTGTCCCCGCCGGGTCACTTTCTCTGCCATCACCGCCTGGGAAGGTCCTGCCCCGGGACCGCAGCGCCCCCTGCCGGCTGCGCGAGTCACCGAAGCGCCCCCTGCCGGGCTTGGCCAGAACTGCACCAAAGGGGAAAGAGAGGCCTGACGGGTGGGAAACTCCTGCATTGTTTGGTTGTTGCTGTTCTGTTCTGTTCTGTTCTATATATGTATATATTTGCTAGTGAAGAACTGTTGTTCCTTTCGATATATTTGCCAGGGATCTCCTATTATCACGAAGCGATAATTTGGAGGGAGGGCGTTATCTTTCCACTCCAGAAAGGTTCCCACCTTCCTGGGCACACATCTGTTTTTAAACCAAGACATTAACTTACCCAGTGACCTAAGACAGCCCCCTTTGATGTCACACAGCTGCCCAGTGATTTTATATAGCCTGCCTCTATGATGTCAGAGTCTGCTCTGTGATGTCACACAGTTTTCCTATGACCTCACAGCCCCCTCTGTGATGCCATTCATCTGCCCTGTGATGTAACAGCCTGCTCTGTGATGTCATACAGGTGCTCTGTGATGTCACAGTACATGCCATGACATCACACAGCCTGTGGGAATGCTGGAATTCTCTTCTGCTCCTGGAGAACTTGGGGTGTCTGGCTGAGCAGGAAAGGTGACCCTGAGCCAGGAGCTTTCCTTTGCTGGCACAGAAAGACCTTCCCAGCACTGTGTCCTTGGCCAGTAGGGATTGTGCCACAAGAGCTGTCCCTGCCCTGCAGGGTTTGACATGGAAAGTCGTGGTGCCATTTAGGGTAGGAATGAGAATCACTCACTGCATGCGAATTCTGATTTTATTACAAAGCCATACAGTAGATATACTTTTCAGTGTGATAAGTTCTCTCTGAGTTGTTTTCTCAGCCTTTTCACAGTTTCTCAATACAGCTTGTTATTCTTCCCAGGGGAGAGAAGGAAGCCTGCTTATCTGCTCCAGATTCTGTGCTGATCAATACTTTTCTGCATCCAGTTCTTTGGTTTCTCATGGGATCATGGGGGCCTCTTCCTCTGCAACCCCACATCTGCCCCTTCTGTTTTTACTGAGGTTATGGATAAAGCTAAGGAAACCATGACTTGTTTTGGTTTACTTTTAACATTTTTGACTGATTTTAGCTGTTTTGAAAAGGACAAGACAGAGAATTAAAAAGGCTATTATTGCCAAACAACCTGTCCAATGAAAACCCAAACTCGTAAGTTTATTCCAGTGAACTGTGAAAAACAAGGTCCACTCTCCTGTTAGGATTAAAAAGGTTTAATAAAAGACAATAGGGGACAGATAAAAGCAAAAGGTCAGCGCTGGGTGCTTTGGCATTCAGCCAAAAAAGCACCCCTGGTATGGACAGAGACACCCTTTACATACCCTTCAGCCTAATGCATATTCATAAACAGTTATACATATTCATATTTTTCTCCAAACTATTTTGCATGTTCTGGGAACTGATCCGCCTCCTGGGAGCATGCGCAGTCGTCTGTCATTGATCTGTTCTCATCCCAGATTGTGGTTCCTGCAGCGACAGGTGCTGATAGTTGGAGTGTCAGAGGCAGGGTCCGTCCGGGGGATGTTATCCAGTTCAAGCAGACAGTTCAAGCATTCTAACCAAACTATAACAGCTATTTTGCTGCTATTAAACTCAGCTAGTACTAGAAAGAAAGACCTTAGTCATCATTACACAGCAATTTTTCACAGCCAGGCTACCTCTGTAAGAAAAGAATTAAAACAATACACAGAGTACCCATTGTGATATTTGCGAAAAGCCAACATTATGAGATGTATTTATCACAGGGACACTGGGGACACTGGGGACATTGGGGATGTTGGGGACATTAGTGGGACATTGGGGACACATGGTGGGATTTGGGGACATTCGGGACATTGGGGGAAATTTGGGATAAAATTGGGGGAAATTTTGGGATTGAAATGGGAAAATTTGGGGGAAATTCTGGGAAAAAATGGGAGAAGTGGCGGAAATTTTGGGGAGATTTTGGGGAAGTTTGAGGGGAAAATTTTGGGGGAAATTGGGGAAATTTGGGGAAGTTTGGGGAGAAATTTGGGAAAAAATGGGAGACATTTTGGGGAAGTTTGGGGAGAAATTTGGGGGAAATTGGGAGGGAAATGGGGGAATTTGGGGAAATTTTGTGAAAATTTTGGGGAACTTTGGGGAAATTTTTGACAAAACGGGGAAAATTGGGGGGAATTTTGTGGAAGTTTGGGGTAAAATTTTGGGGAATTTTGAAAGAGAATTTCTGGGAAAATTTGGGGTGAAATTGGGGAAACTTCAGGGAAGTTTGGGGGAAAATATTGGGAAAATTTGAGAGAAATTGGGGAAATTTTGGGGGAAAATTTTGGGGAAAATTGGGGGAAATATTGGGGAAGTTTGGGGAGAAATTTGGGGGGAATAGGGGGAGACTGGGGGAAATTTTTTGGGAACATGGGGGAAGTTTGGGGGGGAAATGTTGGGAAAATTTGAGGGAAATTGGGGAAAAAGTTTGGGGAAATTTCTGGGGAAAATTTGAGGGAAATTTTGGGGAATTTCTGGGGAAAGTTGGGAGAAAACTTTGGGGGAAATTGGGGGGAAATTTGAGGGAAATTTGGGGGAAATTTTGGGGAGGTTTCAGGGAAGTCTGGGGGAAATTGAGGGAAAATTGGGGAAATTTTGGGAAATTGGGGGGAAAATGTTGGGGAAGTTTGGGAGAAAATTTTGGGGAGAAAATTGGGGAAAATTGGGGAAATTGAAGGGGAAGTTCAGAGAAAAATTTTGGGAAAATTTGAGAGAAATTGGGGAATTTGGGGGAAGTTTGGGGAGAAATTTGGGAAAAATGAGGGGGAAACTGGGAAATTATGGGGAAAAATTTGGAGAAATTTTGGGGAAGTTTGGGGGGAAATTTTGGGTGAAAATTTTGGGAAAATTTGAGGGAAATTACGGAAATTTTAGGGAAATTTGGGAGAAAACTTGGGAGAAATTGGGGACATTTTAGGGAAATTTGGGGGGAAATTGGGGAATATTTGGGGAAATATGGGGGAAATTTGAGGGAAATTGGGGAAATTTTGGTGAAGTTTGGGGGAAAATTTCAGAGAGAAATGGGAAAAATTGAAGGAAATTTCTGGGAAAATTTGGGGGAAATTTTGGGGAAGTTTCAGGAAAGTTTTGGGGAAACTTGGGGGAAATTTGGGGAAATTGTGGGGAAGTTTGGGTGAAAATTTGGGGGGAAAATGGGGAAAGTTTGGAGATTTTTTCAAGAAAATTCTGGGAAATTTTGGGAAAAATTGGGGAAAATTTGGGAAATTTCAGGGAAGTTTGGGGAAAATTTTAGGGAAGTTTGGGGGAAATTATGGGGAACTTGGAGGGACGTTTTGGGGAAGTTTGAGAGAAAACTGGAAAAAACCGGGAAAGTTTGGGGGAATTTTGAAGGAAAATGCTGAGAAAAATTGGGGAAATTTGGGGGAAAATTTGGGGGGAATTTTTGGGGGGAAATTTTGGGGGAAGTGCAGAAAATTTAAGAGACATTTGGGGAATTTTGGGGAAAATTTGGGGGAAATTTTGGGGAAAATTTGGGGGAATTGGGGAAAAATGCAAATAGAATGGGGAAAAAGGAGGAAAATTTGGGGAATTTTTGGGGAAATGGGAAAAATTGGGGGAAATTGGGGAAAATGGAGGAAAATGGGGAAATTGGGGGAAATTTGGGAATAAAAGGAAAACTTGGGGGAAAACAGCGGAAAAATTGGGAAAAATGGGAAATAAATGGGGAAAATTGGGTGGAAACGGGGGAAATTAGGAAAAATTCAGGAAAATTGAGGAAATTTTGGAGGAAAAGGGAACTAAATTGGGGGGGAAATGGGGGAAATAAAGGAAAATGGGAAAAATTTGGGGAAATTGGGGGTAAAATGAGAATAAATTAGGGGAAAATTGGGAAAATTTGGGGGAAATTGAGGAAAATGGGGATAAATTGGGGAAATTTGGGGGGAAATTGGGGAAATTTGCGGGGAAATGGGGGAGTTTTGGGGGGAAAGGGGACATTTGAGAATATTGGGGGTGTTGGGGACACTTTGGTGTCACTTTGGTGCCATTTAGTGACAATTTGGTCCCATTTGGTGACTTCTAGTGGCATTTGGTGACAATTTGGTGCCATTTGTTGTCATTTAGTGTCCCTTTAGTGCCACTTGATGCCATTTCGGTGCCATTTGATGTCATTTGGTGCCACTTTTGCCACTTTGGTGTCACTTGATGTCCCTTTAGTGCCACTTTGGTGCCATTTTTGACCTTTTTGTTGCCATTTAGTGCCACTTTGGCGCCATCTGGTGCCATTTAGTGCCACTTTAGTGACTTTTAGTGACATTTAGTGCCACTCTGGTGCCATTTAATGCCTTTTTTGCCACTCTGGTGCCATTTAGTGTCACTTTGGCGCCATCTGGTGCCATCTAGTGTCACTTTGATGCCACTTTAGTGCTATTTGGTGCCATCTAGTGTCACTTTAATGCCATTTAGTGCCATTTAGTGCCATTACAGTACCATTCAGTGCCACTTTGGTCCCATTTAGTGCCATTTAGTGCCATTTTTTGCCACTTTGCTGCCCTTTAGTGCAATTTAGTGCCACTTTGGTGCCATTTAGTGTCACTTTTTTCCCATTTGATGTCACTTAGATGCCATTTTGGTGCCATTTAGTGCCACTTTGTGTCACTTGGTGCCATTTAGTGTCACTTTAATGCCACTTAGTGCCATTTGGTGTCACTTGATGACCCCTGGTGTCACTCTGGTGCCATTCAGTGTCACTTTAGTCCCATTTGATGTCACTTTGATGTCATTTGGCGTCATTTTAGTGCCATTTCTTGCCACTTAGTCCCATTTAGTGCAATATAGTGTCACTTTGGTGCCATTTAATGTCCCTTTGGTCCCACTTGAGGCCATTTTTTGCCACTTTTACGCCATTTTTTGTCACTTTAATGCCATTTTAAAAAAATTAATGCATTTTTATCAATTCAATGACATTTGGTACCACTTTGGTGCCATTTGATGCCATTTTGATGCAAGTTAGTGCCATTTCTTGCCACTTTGGTGCCATTTTTTGCCACTTTGGTGCCATTTAGTGTCACTTTAGTCCCATTTGGTGCCATTTTTGGTCACGTTAATGCAATTTTTTGTCATTTCAATGCCATTTCTCCCCATTTTTGTCCCATTTTTATGTCACCTGCTGTCTCCTCACTGACCTGCAGTAATCTGTTCTGCAGTCATTGTCACCTGTGCTGGTCGGTGATGTCACTGTGTGCCCAGGGGCTGCTTGGTGTCATTTAGTGCCATTTGGTGTCACTCAGGTGCCATTTAGTGTCACTTTGGTCCCATTTAGTGCCATTTAGCGCCACTTTGACACCATTTAGTGTCATTTGATGTCACTTTGATGCCATTTAGTGTCACATTGGTGCCATCTGGTGCCATCTAGTGTCACTTTAATGCCATTTAGAGCCATTTGGTGCCATTTCGTGCCACTTAATGTCACTTTGTGCCACTTTAGTGCCATTTAGTGCCATTTAATGTCACTTTAGTGTAATTTTTTGCTATTTGTTGCCATTTAGTGCCACTTTGGTGCCATTTACTGTCACTGTGGTGTCATTTAGTGCCATTTACTGCCATTTCCTGCCATTTGGTGTCACTTCGATGCCTTTTGATGCCATTTGGTGCCATTTTTTGTCACTTTAACTCCATTTTCCCCCACTTTGGTGCCATTTTGATGCCACCTGATGCTACCCCGATGCCACCCTGACATCACCCTGTCCCCTCTCAGTGACCTGCAGCAATCCGTTCTGCTGCGATTGTCACCGGCACTGATTGCTGATGACGTCACTCTGATGACGTCACTCTGATGACGTCATTGATGATGTTACTCTGATGACGTCATTCTGTCCCCCAGTGCCCTGCCTGTCAATGTGTTCCACTGCAGTTGTCACCTGCTGTTGGGGAAGATGGAATAGGAAAGCCTTATAAATATGATTACCTGGCAAAAGATGCTGAGAATATGGAGATTGAAATGAAGACAAGCTCTGAGTTACTGAACAACTAGAAAACAATGGTATGGCTGACTGGAGGTAATCCCACTTCTTGATGAAACAATACCTTCTGTCTGCAGACAGGTCCAAGGGTCAGAGCAGACCCTGCCTGCTTGGCAGAGGGTCCAAAAGCAGTTTTTAGGGTTTAAAATATAACCCCGTATGGTAATGCGATGATTCTTATAGGTTGTATGTAAATGTTGTAGGATTTGTAGCTTGTTCTAGATTGGTTAATGAGAATTAGAATATTCAACACAGAAGATGATTTATTGTATTGTAAATGGCAGCTCGTTCTCTTGCATCTCTCTCTCTCTCTTGCTTCTCTGACCTGCTCTGGGCTGTGTCTGGCAGCCCCTGGCAGCTCTCCTACACCCACACTTTCACAACAAACCACATGCTCTAAGATCTATCTTGCAGAGATCTCTCCTCTCTGTCCCGACCGTCCAAAACCGACAAACAGACCCTCTAATCCTTCAGGCTTTTAATCCTACACTTGGTCCCATGGGACCCCCGAATTTAACAATGGTCTCTTTGATTCCATGAGGCACCAGAGTGTCACAATGGCCCTTTGGCTCCATCAGGTTCTGTACTCTCAACAATGTTCTGCTTGGTTCTGCAGTGTGTCTCACCCACATGGGAACCCTAGGAGTTGGTATTGCCATACGTGTGTCTTTCTATATCACTTCTGTCTTTCTGGTCTCTCTCTCTCTCTCTTTCTTTCTTCTCCTTCTAGTTCCCTTTACCTGGAATATTTTTTTGGGTAACTTAGAATCCTAAAGGTTTAAAGCTTTCTGGGTTAACTGGGCTAAGTTACTGAACTTACTGCTAAGTGTTTTATATTAAGCTAGATATATTATTCAATCCTTTGCCAAAGGATTCCTTGGTTTTCTATATTTTGCCAGGTAAAATTTTGTGTCATTTTGACCTCATGAGAATATCTGGTTGGTGTTTCTCCCTGTGCACCAAACTCAGAGTAAAGGAACCTCTGGTTACTCCCAGCATTTAAGTGTTCTGGGGTGTTACAGGTCTGCAACCTCACAATGGCCTCTTGTTTCCATGAGGCTCCCTGATGTGTCACAATGTCCCCTTGGATTCCATGAGGATCTGGAGTGTCCCACAGTTTCTATGACCTTGTAC